>LOEQ01002513.1:150878-172744 GCA_001685075.1 Bramus lutescens
AAGAAAGAAAGAAAGAAAGAAAGAAAGAAAGAAAGAAAGTTTCATACTTCCAACACACAATAACACAGAATATACAGTATCATTCCAAAGGGAAGGAATGGTGGTGGTGGGGGGGGCATCATAAAGAAATACTGGACCAAACAAGGCTCTAACACAGCAGGACAAACACCATGTCCTGTAGCTCCTTGTCTAATGTCAATAGGCCCATTCCTTCCATCTTTGCTGGCCATATCATACTTTTCTGGTCCATAAAATAATTCCTAGTGGCTCCACTCCATGTATTCAGCTCTCCTTGGCAGCTATCCAACGGATCTGGCATCTCCAATGCCTTGGGGTCTCCAACGTAACTAAGGCTTCCCACCCACAGCTTCACATAGTGGCCTCCCAGAGCCTCTATGCAGTTATTCCCCTGTGTATGATGCCTAACCCCAGGGGCTTTCGGAAACAGTGGAAGAAGATTCCAGGACCTTAGGAATCTTTACCACATGGACAATATTGCCAAGCTCAGATGCCATCTTAGGGTGGACATTGGCCCCCTTGAGCTATACACTAGCAGCAGCTTCTGTTTGTTGCTGCTTTGCAGGAAGAGATAAACTCTTAGGCTCTCTTCATAATTTGGAAGCTTAGCTGGTGAGGTCTCTCTCTGAGGGTATCCTTCCCTTTGTTTCAAAGCATTTTAACTCTCTCCTCAATCTCACCTCTGTAAGCACAAGTCTTGGCTCTAACATTAAATGTCCTGGCACATTTTTTCTCTTCAAACTGTACATTTGGTATTTCTTTCTGTTACATTTGCTCTTTTTTTTTTCATTGTAGACACTTCTAAGAGTGACTACTAATAATCATACAACAGAATCAGTGTTAGGTTGTCTTGCAATCTCCTCCACCAAAGAAATTAGTCCATTGTGGCACGATTAATAAAAACTCAAAGACAGAAATTAGGGTTCAACCTGAAGGTCAGAAAAGCAAAACAACCAGCCCCTGGCTCTTGCCTCTATGTCAGTCCAAAATGGCGATCCTGCCTCCAGGAATCTCAGAATGAGACTGTGTCTGAGAGCTGTCTCCTCTAGTCTCATATTCCTCTCTAGTGTTGGGATTAACGGCATGCACCACTACTGCCCAGTTTCTATGGCAAACTAGTGTGGCTACTGGGATTAAGGGTGTGTGTCACCACTGCCTGGTCTGTAAGGCTGACCAGTGACGCTGTTTTACTCTATGATCTTCAGGAAAGCTTTATTTATTCAAATACAAATGAAATATCCCTCCATTTCCTTGCTTTAAATTTTACCTCAGGAAAATTCTTAGGCCATAGGTAAAAGGCAGCCACATTCTTTGCCAAAACGTCACAAGAAAAGTCCCTAGCACAGCTGCTAATATAGCTACCCTCTGAAATCTCTTGAGCTGAGGTTCCACAGTACAAATTGCTCTCAACATTGCCTTCCTGGATCCTTCTAAAAGCGCCTGTTAAGGTACAGGGTTCAGTTGCTTTTCTAGTCCAAGGTTCGAAAGTCTTCCACATCCCTCCAAACAACAGCATGGTCAGGTCTGTCTCAGCAATAGGTCACTCCCTGGTACACACTTCTGTACTAGTTACTTTTTTACTGCTGTGATAAAAACACCATGACCACAGCAACTTATCAAATAAAGAGTTCATTTGGCATTGTTTTTACTGAGGGATGTGAGTCTATCATAGCAAGAAATTGTGGCAGCAGGCAATAGATGTGGCAACACAGAAAGCTGAGAGCTCACAAATCAAATCACAACAGAAAGGGATGCTATTCGTTCAAACTATTATCATGCATGAAGTTTAATTTTTCATGTTGATCCTTGAGCTGGGGGGAACTTCTGTCAAACTGGAGTTGATGGCTTCCAATCACCATGCCACAAGGTCTTTTTTGCTATTTCCACTCAAGTTGCATTAAGCTTGATCCTTTACTTTCTTGTTCAACTTAATTGTCTAATACAGTTTTAATTATTGTTTTTGAGGCATTTTGAAGGGATCTGTAAGAAGTATTTTCACAAGAATTACTCTTTAATGAGTTATGTGAAGATATTCAGATATCCAACAGACCCATCAAATGATGGCTGCACAGATATGGATCAGGGTTCTAAAAGGGGCTCAGAAGAATTAACTTCTGCAGTTCCTAAGATGCACTTAAGATAATTGAGAGCTCTTCCACAGAGGACTGTGTCACCATGACAATAGTGATCCCTGAGAATAGCAACAACATCCACAGGCAGCATCCGATAGTCATTGTCATTGGTTCCACTAGGGGTGTGGGAAGAGGTGTGCTCGTGTGGTGTCAGGAAAAGGGTACACTGACCTCACCAAGAAGGCTGGAAAGCTCAACAAAGACAAAGTGGAGCATGTAATCAGCATTATGCAGAATCCCGGATAGTTTCCTGAAAAACAAAACAAAAAAGAAGGATGAAAAGAATGGTAAATAGAGTCAACTTCTGGGACATTATCTGAAGAACAAGCTCCACAAAGACCTGAAGTGAATAAAGAAGACTAGAGTTCAAACTGGGCTTGCCGTCTCTATGGCCGTTGTGTTAAGGCTAACACAGCAAGACCACTGGCCATACTGGCTGTATGGTGGGTGTACTCAAGGAGAAATAAGTGTTTAAGCCTTGTCCGTTACTAATTTAAATATATAAAAATATAAGTAGCAGTTGATTAAAATTATCTTTTTGAAAAAATAAAGTATCTTTTTGTTAAATAAATTAAATTATTTACTTAAGTATATAATTTTCTTTCTGTATGGGCAGGTTAGAGTTTTAGAACTGAAAATTTATATAATTTGGGGATCCTTCAAGATTATTAGGTATTAGGTATTTGCAGGGTTATGGAAAATTATAGCAAAACAGAAATTTAAAAGTTCAAAGAGTCCAGGCAATGGTGGCGCATTCCTTTAATCCCAGCACTCAGGGAGGCAGAGGCAGACAGATCACTGTGAGTTTGAGGCCAGCCTAGTCTACAGAGTGAGTTCCAGGACAGCCAAAGCTACACAGAGAAACCCTGTCTTGAAAAACTAACTAACTAACTAAGTAAACAAATAAACAAACAGACAAATAAATAAATAAAAGAAAGAAAAAAGGTTGAAAGAGCCCAGAAACATCACAAAATCCACCAACACAACCTCTCATACTCTTCAACATTGCCTGTAGTTTTGGTTACTACCTTTCAAATGCCTCTTCAGGTAACAAAGATTATGTGCTATCAGTGTTTATAGAAATTTCTGAAGGCTCCTTCTATAGTGATTAATCTTCTTTTTAATCCCTAGCATCATGATGGGTTGGAGTTTAGAGCTGTCATAGATGGAATAATTTTTTACACACAAGTTTCTGGTTTTGCACATTCAAATGCTGCCTCCACTATCCACCATCCTCCAGAGACAGGAGCCACCTTGGGATGCCTGTCCGCATTAGAAAGATGTGTGGTAAAAATATTGCTCAGTGCTTTCCCTTGTCAAGATATCTTTCACTAGCTTAAAGATACACCAAATACATTCCCAACCAGTGTTTCTCACAAATGCCCACAGCCAATGCCACTAATGCCTTAACAAAGAGAAGAGCTGGAGGTAGGGAAAGAAATAAGAGCCACAGCAGACACACAAACAGACAACTGTGTACTTGGAGAATCTCAGTAAACTTGCTATCAGATGGATATTGAGGTGGGCACATCTTGCAGGGGCACTGAAGGACTCTGTGCCTACCATCTCACTACCTGTTGAAAGCTTTCTGAGAGGATGTCATTGTCACAGCTACTCATTCAAAGGTACTTTCTGTGTTACCTACCCTCCTTTTGGGTGTTTCTCTTGTGTGGACAAAAGCAAGGACAAAAGCTTAAGGATGCTAACAAAGGAGAAATGGCAGAACATAGAGTATGGAGAGGAATAAGATGACTCTGCTTCATTTGAGGAAAATCGGGAGTCTCAGGTTCTCTGAGGAGGAAGAGGGATCCCTTGAGGAATGAAGAGATACCATGAAAGATCCTATTTGCCAGTTTGGTGCTAGCTACAAGGGCAGGCCTTCACTATCTTCCCCCTTCTCCATCCAACAAATCACTCAGTAGCATGGGAGGTGGGCTAGGATTGAGGAAAAGTTTCTGGAAAGGTGGAGGAATCGAGGTGCTGAAGGAAATCTCAGAAGTCCGTGCTCTCACCCGGGACAGCCAATCCCTTTGACTACTCATAAAATTGTCCCAGACAGGAAAAAATAGTGCTTCCCTGTAGATACTTCATGCGCACCAGAAAAAAAAGTTCCTCAGGTTTGCAAACTGAAGGACACATAAAGAAAACTGAAGGGCTAGTATAATGTCAAGGTTAACATTTTAATTGCATAAAACATGGAGAAAGCCTACGCTTGTCATTTTCACAAGGTTACCTTTCCTGTACAATGTAGGCTTTTATCCAACAACTATATATGAGTTAGTGACATGGCATAGGATGTGACTTACATAAATGGGAGAGCCCACAGTCTTTTCTTCTGTATAGCTCCTTCAGAAGACACCATCAGGTAGCTAAGCTGTGGCCTTTTAAGCCTTTCTTAGAAGGTAAGAAATGCATATGTGTGTCATTTTGTAGATGGGAATGCATGGAATCTAATTCTCCTACATACTGCCTGGCCTCTTGGTACCCTGAGACACATTGATTTCAAAGAGGGTTTTGCAAGTGGTATGACAGCTAAGCAGTACAGAATTTCACTCTTTTGGGTGGGTGATCATATGACAAAAGGCTGCTGTAACCCTTCAAGAAGGCAAAGCTAAGGTTACAGTTGGACCTTCATTCTGAATTGCCAAAATCTAGGGCAATCCAGAGTCTGCAGCTGCACCATGCAAAACTTCACAGTGTTCTACAGTGAGCAGAAAAAGAAAAGGGAAAACATTTGTAAGGGATGGGAAGCCTTTCAGATCTGGGTGTTGGATCAAAATAAGAAGAAAGAATACCCCAAGTTCTAAGGTTGAAGAATAGTCAAAGTAAGTTTTAAACCATTGCACACACTTAGGAAAGTATCTCCTGTGTAAAAGCCACACAGGTTTATGTACAGATGCCTACCTTTTTGTGTCATGTGACTCTAACACAAAGGAGGTGGTCATTCATAAGCACAAACAATAATGAGACTCATATTTTATTTTCTTACACACCAAAACGAAGATCATCTCTCTTACTATGGACTGTCTTCAAAATGAGGAAATTGTTATCTCTCCATTTGTTCTTTATGAAGCCAATGAAGGCAACGCTAAATGCCATCTGAGTTCTGGCCTCCCACTCAGAAGGAAGGCAGGACTGTTGTCATCTCACAAAACCAAACAAATTCAAACATGAGTCTGGAGTCATTGAAGGAGACAGCTGTATAAGAAAGCCCTTCCCCTCAGAACAGGCTCCCACCAGCATCCTGCTGAAGAGTGTGGAGAGCTCTTCGCACCCTCGCTTGATCCATTTTCTTAGTTGTTGTTGCCACCGCAAAATAGCTGTAGAGAAAAGACAATTTAACTCCATTATTGGAGGCTAAAAACCAACATACAGTGGCCTGTTTGGCCTCTGATGAAGGCTTAATGAAGATGATGCTACAATGATAGCTATGCACATGATAAGACAAGTAAGACAGGAAGGGGTTTGTATTAGCCCAATTCCAAGGGAACTTGCTAGGATCCCACAAGAACTCAGTTCCTTCCAAGGTAGCACCCAAAGGTATAATCACCTCACACTAAGCTCCATCTACTCCCTGCAAATGTCTATCAGTGCAGTGACACTAAAAACCAAGCTGATAACACCTGAAGTTCGGGAGGAGCTACTCAAACCATAGCTAAAGCATAACAGGGAGGGTGAAGAAATACAGAACAATGAAGACTTGCCCGCCCACAGTCCAAATTGATCCTTTTCTCTGTCTCCCTACTCAATCTACAAGGTACCCCAGCCTTCATGTGACCCTCTGAGGCTCACATGATCCTGATAAGGAAAGCAAAGTTCCTGGGGAACTTGCAGAGAAGAGTGGCAACCTGACATGTAGATGTGAAAAATAACTATGGTTCTCCTGTTTTAAAAAAAATACATCCAACCTTCCCAACACCTTCTCAAAATGCTCAATGCTAACCTAATCAGTAGGCATTATCACACATTTTGCCATATTACATAGTGAGTAATATGTATCATTTATCATTTACTTTTTGTCTCCTTCTATTATAGTGAAAACTCCAGAGACATAACCTGTTTTACCCTGAGTATACAAAGTACTATCTGGTGCTTACTAGGTGATGATAACTAGCTGTTGAACTGTTTTGATGATTAATGCGTGGATGAGTACTTCTACAGCATTAGAGGAAATACAATGGGCTGGCTACATATATGTAGCTAAGGCTGAGGGCAGAAACACAAATTGTTATAGATATAGTCACATGTATGGATAAGTAAGGCTGCATAGGGCTAGTCATCAAATGAAGGAACAAAGGATAAAAAGTATAATTAAGAATCTCGTCTGGTGCTCACTTCAGCAGCACCTACACTTAAACTTAGAACAATACCATGAAGATTAACATGGCCCCTGCACAAGGATAACACACAAATTCCATATTTTTGAATCATGGACATGTAACAAGAATTCAAGACCTCAAGCATACTTCATCTGTTTGTAGCTGAGTAATAAAAGCAATGTGCTGATTTTAAAGATGGAATATATTCTGAAGAAAAGAGAATCAAAGGAATAAACGTTCTCTATAAAGAGAATTAAAAGAGTATATGAAATCACTGAAAAAGATGCAGAATAAAAGCCCTAGATGGCATTTTTTAGACGAATCCAGGACCCACAAAAATACATAAGTAAAAAATGAAAATATTAAAGAAGATATTAATAGGAAGAAGTAATTAATAAATTAGATGTATCAATAACAGAATACGCACTGCCAGAAATAGAATTAATGCCACCTCATAGCTCACTGTAAGGAAAATAGAGCAAACCCTGTTGGGGGAGGCCGCTCATTTTTTTCCTGGCCACTGAGCACCGAAATAATCACAGAGAAACTGTATTATTTAAATCACTGATTGGCCCATTCACTCTAGCTTCTTATTGGCTCACTCTTACATATTAATTTAATCCATTTCTATTAATCCGTATAACACCATGAGGAAGTGGCCTACCACTAAAGGTTCAGCACGTCTATCTCCAGCAGCGGCTCCATAGGATCTCCCTGACTCTGCCTCCTTTCTCCCAGCATTCTGCCTTGCTTTCCCTGCCTAGCTAAGTTCTGCCTTGCTATAGGTCCAAAGCAGTTTCTTTATTCATTAATGGTAATCACAGCACACAGAGGGGACTTCCACATCAAAACCCCATAGATCCCAGCAACTAGAACACAACTTGGAATGTAGAGACTGGTGATCCTACAGAAAAGTAATTAATTTTCAGAAGAGAACAGAAGACAGAAAAATGCCTAGCAGTGAAGAGAGGGCTGAATCAGCTGTAAAACTTATGTTCTTGGGGGAAATTACTGAAAGCTTGCTACAAGGCAGGTCCCTGAACTTGAATGTTATCTATCCAGGCAGTTGGGCATCAGAAACAAGTCATTCAGAAATGACAGATAATGAGTTTGTCTACAGCATCTCCATAGAAGCAATTCCAAAACACTTGGTGCAAACTCAACAAAGTTATAAAAGACAGAACACTGGGTTTTCCACTAGGTAAGCTGTCACTCAGGCACAAAAGTCACCACTACAGAAAAATCCAGAGGACCTGTCACTAGGGAAAAATCGACTCTGTGATAGGCAAAGAATACACCTTACTCAGAGGAAACCCAGCCCTCTTTCCATAATGCCAGAGACCCTACACTTCCTTTTCCCCAATCTTTCCTCCTATTCCACACTACTGCTTTCCTTCTGTCCCAGGTTCTCCAGTTTGTCTGCCTACTACTTGACATCGCCACCATATTATTGGCCTAGCATGATGGTTCAGCTTCTGGGATTCTTACCCCACATCTGAATTCCCTGCCTCTCACCTGTTTGGCAATTCAGTCATTTGCTGCCCTACCCACAATTCCACAGTCTCCCAAGAGCACCCCCAGCCCTGCCCGATTTCTCTTCTTAGCAATTTTCACCATCTAACCTATTCAATTTTCTTTATGTGTCTTGTTTTTCCTCATCTGTCCCCATCATTTATACTATAAGTTTCTTAAGGATACAAATTGCCATCTATGTTGTCTCCTTTCTTATTCTCCTAACAGCGGCAGGAACATAGCTAGCATGGAACATTTACTGACTAGATAAATAAGTTAGAGTTCAGTGCTGTCTCTTCCAGTCAGCTCTCTGACAGTGTTGTTTGGGAGTGAAGCCCAGATGAAGGGCCGTTGCATCATGAGTCTGAACACTAGATCTCATTATGACAAGCTGATGTATCCCCTGCCTTTATGTGAATTGACCCTAACTTTTATTAGAAAGAAAGCAAAGAGCTTTTCTAGTAGAGTGGCAGGAACAGAACTGGGCATTTATAGAGAACAGTTTTCCAGGTTACTGAGAATTTCACCTCACATTCAGAATCAATGATGAAATCAGCATCCTTAAGAACAGAGAGCCAGGGTCACTGCTTAGAGGAACTGAAAAGATACGGGATCATTTCTAGCAGATATTCTCACCATGTATAAGAGTCTACACCAGATGTTCACTGAATAAGGTATTTCAAAATGCTATGCATATCTACGACATGAGTGCTGTAGACATTTCTATTGGAGGACTGAACTATGCTCTTGAGCCTAGCTGCTAATGAATGGCTGAGCTCCTAGTGGACAGGGAAGACTTTTACCGCAGTCCCAGCAGGAATCATCCACCGACTATACCTGACCAAGCATATCATCTTTTCTATCTTTTGAAATTTATATTCATTATTAATATGTTCACCAGGAAATTTCTTCCATCTATACATAGTCCTTGGTTGAAGCAAAATGTTTTCTTTCCCCAGATGGAAGTTAAAAAGCCTATGAGAAGGAACAAAGTTTCTAAAGTTGTTTTGCACTCTACATTTTGATGGGAGGTTAACAGTTTTCCCAGGGGAGTTTATAGAAGAAAAACTACTAGCAAATGGGGGAGGGTCTTTATTTGTTTGTTTTTTTTTTGTGTTTTGCCTTGGTTTGGTTTTAAGATCCCAGGGATTGAGCACAGACTCTTTAAAATATAGAATACCTAGAATCTTCCTAACTTTTCCCACACTGGCCGTTAGCCCACTCTGTAGCCCAGGCAGTCTTTGAACTTGTGATGCCCAGGCTCGTTCTACCAGGTGGTTGAGGTTACAGGCCTGTACTACAGGTCTGGATATTCACGATCTTGGCTCTAGCTGAGAAGGTATTACATTTACATTAACATGCAATATAAGAGCCAAAATTTAAGATACATGGTCAACATATTTCAAAAGTACTTATTTGTCTTTAAAAGGTAGAACCTAAATTAATCAAGGGTTTTTTTTTGTTTTTAAGACTCATGAACTAACTTTTAGCAAAGCTATTAGAGAGAACTGAGTGTACAAAAAGAAAAGAATTTTCTTTCTCATCTTCATCTGAAGGAACAGCAGGCAGTCTCCTGAACTTTAAGGATCCAGCTTTTAAAAACATCTCCTACACCTTTAATCCCAGTACAGAGGCAGAGGCAGACAGATCTCTGTGAGTTCGAGGCCAGCCTGATCTACAAAGTGAGTTCCAGAACAACCAGTACTACACACAGAGAAACCCTGTCTCAAAAAAACTAAAAAACAAACAAAATTCTAAGCTAGTACCAAGAAAAAAAATTACTTAACAATTTTTCTCAAACCTCTATTTCAGCAGTTCAAACAATCTTTAGATTCAAACATTCTAATACAATATGATCTGGAGACATACTAATTTGAAGTTTATGTGCTGTGGAAAATATTAAAAGGCCCCTGTTTTCCATAACTAAAACTTCATATTTCTGTAAGAACAGGAGCCATTTTGTGTTTAGAAACACTGCAATTCATCACGGACAAGAGTCTGGAATCTGAGATCGGGTGTTTGATGTTTGTTGGGTGTTCATTAGTGGTTTATGGCATGATGGCAGTCACACTGCACTGTGTACTAGTGTGCTAAGAACCAAAGTCATGTGACACAGTCCGGGTGTGCATGGCTGCAAACTTGGTCTCATTGTGTTTGATTTTGAATAAACTTTGGTTGCTGTGTATTCAGAAACTTCTGCCATTGTCAATTTCTTTTTTGCAAACCCCACATCCAATTCCACAGCCCCATAAGTTTAAAAGATGAGTCTAGACAAAGCTTCAAGAGATCACAATTAAACCCAGCAAAACCCCAAATCTCTGTGCTGTTGGATCCAACCCTTCACTGTTCCTCAACCTGTCCGTGATGGATTTCTGCTTCCCAGGTTTAGAAAGAAGGACCTGATGCCTGTCCTTTGTGAAGTGGGTGAGCTGTGTATGCATTGCTTTCAGCTTCCAAGGGGGCTTCTGTCACTTTCATTCTCCAAACTGGCTGCAACAGTCTTCCCATTTGCAAACATTTCCTTAACATTCACAATGTCAGTCTTCCAAGGAGGCTTAGGGAACTTTAGCATCACTTTCTTTGCTCAGTTTGTGACTCCTCCCTGATCCCACAGTGTGGGCTGTGACAAGGTTAAGTGTGACACATAGTAAGTACTTCATGAATCATCAATTCTTTTTTTTAATTGCTGATGTAATGTTTATGGGCTAATGACTCTAAAGCTTTAGAAAAATAAGTGTCTTGTACATAGATACTCCTTGTCCTCCATCATCTCAGCAGGAAGCCTTTCTATGCTCAAGCCCATGCATCATGATTCTGCAGCTCGGACATCCAAAGGATCCTTCTTTCCTCTTAAACCCCTCCACCTAACAAACACACGTCCCACAAGGCTAGTCCATAGTCTCCAACAGCAGGAACAGAGATCAGTTAGAACCAAAGGGAGAGAAGTTAAAACTTCTCTTGTGCCTCACTCAATTTTGAATGGCCCAGGGGTTCACACACTCTTGCTCTCATGATCTCTGTAACACCCACATGCAGTCATTAATCTTTCTAACGTTTTAGAAAAAACATGAGCAACTTGACAAAATAACTTGGACAAGCTTATTTCAACCTTTGGATATCTTATGAAAATTCCTTCCAGTCAAAGTGAGAGTAGCTGACCAAGGCAAGAATTGAAGTTCTATGAAGCATTCTGCCCTGATATTGTAAACAACAGAAGTAACAGCATTCACAATGGCCAAGGCAATAATTTTAAAAATAGCTTGCTTTGTTCCTCTATAGAATCCATGTTCAATCTTCCTGTTCCAAATACCCACCCAGTACCACTCACATCACTGGGCTTGTGAGTATGAGTGCATGAAGCTGCTAGTGGTCCTATGAGCACTAGTACACACTTGGCATTTGATATCTTCTCTTTTTATAACTGCAATGCTAACAAAACATAATTGTGATCTCCCTCGATATCCCCACTAGATCTGAGACTCAAATGAAGAGACAGGACAATAAAGCTAGGATCCAGGCAATATGGGTGAGAAACAGAAACAAGCTTTAGTTCCTAGGTAGCACTTATTGGATGTGAGTGAGAAGACACAGGTACAGGGTGAATCACACCTGGAGACACGGAATTTCACATATTTGAAAATTCCTTGTGGTCTTTTTCATGTAAGACTTAAGACTAGGAAGCACCCTAGTTGGTCTAGAACGTGGTTCTCTGTATACTGTCTCATCTGAAAAACTAGATTTGTTAGTTACCTAAACTTGTAGCCTATCAAAGTACAGTCTGCATCACTTATGAATACATCCCAAAAGATGCATCCTTTATGGGGCTTCCTTGTTGTGCAAATACCTACTGAGCATGGAAACTGGCTCTTAGTGGGCAGGACTAGAAATAGCTGTCCATATGACTGGTGCCCATTGGGGATCTGTAAAGAGCTGTACATACCAGAGAGACAGACAGAGTGTCCTTCTCCAGACTAACACAGCTACTATTGCAGCACAGTTCTATGAGGCTATTACCATCATGCACTCAGTCCATTGTTGTCCCAGGAGTCATTACACAATACATAGTATATATATAAGTCACTGCTGTAGCTGGAGGAAGGTGAACTATTGCTGAAATTATGCCTTTACATGAAACTTGATTTTATTTATGGCCTAATAGCACATGAGGAAAAAAAGTGATGTGGACATGTGACTTCTAAACTGTTTATTCTTTTTAAATCTTTGCACTTGGAAATTGAGCAACGAACCCAGAAGGCAATGCACAGGTGTGGTTCAAGATTGCAAAATCTCCCCAGTACTTCCCCAGTGAGGGAGGATCCCTTCCCAGAAAAGGCTCAGGTGCTCTCTCCTTCCTTCCCTTGAGCAACACGCTTCAATCCAGAGCAGAAATCTCTCTCATATTCTGCTTCCTCTGAAGCAAGCCATCCTTCATCCGAGAAGGAAACAGATGCTAAAAGTTGTTTTGCCAGGCCCTTAAATACGTTGGAGGGAGGACAAAAGCTTTCCAGTGGCTCCCACCGAGTCAGCAGCATGGAAACTGGCTCCCAGTGGGCAGGACTAGAAATAGCTGTCCATGTGACTGGTGCCCATTGGTGATCTGTAAAGAGCTGTACACACCAGAGAGACAGACAGTCCTTCCAGATGGGAATACATTTTCTTTGATCCTCCAAATTCTCTGGATGCAGTCACAGTGCCTGAAACCAAACATGCCAATCCATGCTGTCTGAACAAATGAAGATATATACACAACTTAATTCCTGTACCAATGACATTTTTCAGCTTTAATAATTTATAGTGTAAAGCTATGACATAATAAATTATGGTAGGGATGGCTTATGTGCATTATGTTCAATGAAATAGTTCTTCAGAAAGAAATTTCCACAAGCCTTTTAAATTATTTTACTCATTTAAACATGTATTGTATTTACAAGGATTTTAACATTAGATATAGAACTCTCTCTAGAATTCTAAGCCAATAAAAGCCTCCTCTCGGGATAAGTGTTTATTGGTTTAAGATATCCAAACTGTAGCAGTAAACACCCCTACCTTTCCCTCTGAACAAAGTATTTAAGGTCTCTGGTTCTCATTTCCTTTACTTACCAAGGGTGAGGTTGAGGTTTGATGCATTCCAAGGACTGTGCCAAGCCTGGGTCTTACACATTCATAGAATGTGAGCAAAGGCCAAAGGTGCCCTCATTCTTTTGGGGTGACTGAACTTCTTTTTTTTTTTTTTTNTTGAGACCGGTCTTCTCTGTATAACAGTCCTGGCTGTTGTAGAACTAGCTCTGTAGGCCAGGTTGACCTCAATCTCAGAGATTTACCTGTCTCTACCTCCCAAGTGCTGGGATTAAATGTGTGAGCCACCACTGCCCAGCTTGGGTGGGCCTTTTGAAGATCATCTTTTTCAGGAAACTTTTCTTTCTAGACATAATATTCTCTCAGAGAGAGAGAGAGAGAGAGAGAGAGAGAGATCCCCCTCTCCTTTCCTTCTCTCCCAACCCCACTTTCTAATGCCAATTCTATTATTGTCCTATATTTGTAATACCACTAAATACAGAAATGCATGCCCACATATGCCAGTGATTTACTGACTACATGCATAAATTATTGTATTTTTAAGGGCAAGAAATATTCACAGTTTCTTGTGGTATCCTGGCTGCCAAGCCCAGTGCCTAGAATGCTCAGACAGTACTTCAAGCATGAATTGACAGCCCCTGCACCAAAATATTGCTTAAAGGAATCCTTTTATCATTCCACTTTCTGTCTATGTAATAAAGCCTGTGTGAGTAGAGCCCTTTAACTAGGCTCTTTATAAACACCCTGGGTGATGGTTCTGCCATGAGGCTTGATAGACTGAGATATATGGTCAATAAATATATGTTTCATGCTGAATGAATGATTGCAAAGAAGAGAAAACTCAGTTCTCCCTCTGGTAAAGGATTTGGGCTCAGTGGGCAAAATGGGGAAGAGAGAAAAGGATGGTGCCCACTGACCAGCTGTTCTTATGTTCTGCTGCAAAAGGACACGCCTGTCCTTTCAGGAAGAACAAATCAAGGCTCAGATCCTCCAAGGTTATGTGTCCAAATACTGACCTCATGTTAAATTGACTCAACTGGGCTGCCCTTTCTCTTGCCCCCATGACAGCTTAGGGATGTCCCAGGGCCTCCTGGGTCACTCCTACTGCAGACACTGCTCCATGCTGCAGAGCAGGATGTACATATGCAGACGGCCATTAATATTCCACCTCGATACAGAGTTTCAGTTCCCCTTCCCACATCCCACTTCTCCCACTTCCTCCTGCCATGGGGAATGATTCTGCCAACTTCCCTTTCTTGAGCCCCACCTAAGTTTCATTTCGTCCTTTCTCATCATTTATACCCAGCCTTTGGAGGAAAAAGAAGAGTGAGAGGCACAGCTGTCGGCTGCCTGCATGTTCACTGGCCTTAAGGATGTAATAGTTGCTGGGTTTATTTCTGAAAGCTAACCTTGTGGGGAAATTCTGAACCCTGTTGATCATGACCTCTCAGGTATAGATCTCGCAGGGCCATTGATCACTCCTGACTGCATGGGACTCTCTAGTGCTACTTCTGAGATCGTCCACACTATTGCTGTTTCACCTCCATGGCCCACATCTGGTCTGGTAGAAAGTGAAAACTTCGGTGCTCCAATAGCCATGCCTTACATTCGCTGTGTGCTAAGTGGGAGAAGAGGCTGCCTAGAAGGATGAGATGAGTTCTAAGACTTGGAGATGGGCCCAACTTGCCTTCATTTGAACTTTTCAGCGCAACAATGATGAGAAAGCAATAGACACTCAGTAGAACCATGCCTTAAGTCTTGAATTTGGATCTTTTCCCTGGGCTAGCAATATGCAATGCAATCCTTGACAGGCTGGGCAGATTGAGCCACTCTCCTGATATAGCAGAAACAACCATGTTTCAGCCCATTACATGAGATCCTCAGAACTGACTGAAATAAAGACCCATAAGTGTCCTGAGAATATTTAAGGCAGATATGATAGGTTAGGTGTATTAGATGAATTTTTGACAAGGTGCTTTCAATTTACAATAGGTTTATTGGGAACTTCATTATAAATCTAGTAGCATCTCTATAGGATTATAATAGAGGAAAACAGCAGGGGAGAGAGGATGGAGTGAAGGAGTTGGAAAGCCCATTTCAGAAACTGAAGTGAATCGTGAGCAAGTCAAGCATGGCCCAGGCATGATGGTGCATTCCCATAATCCCAAAGTTTAGGAGGCAGAGAACTTGACCTTAACAAGGCACCATTTCAAAATGTGAACCCAAAGCCATATGCAGGTAGTCCAACTGAAAGGTGAGATTGGAGTACGGTTTTGAATGATTTTAATGTGAAGAGGAGTGGAGGAAGAATGAAAACCATTATCTAAGAAGAAATAGTACACTGGGCAGTAGTGACACACGCCTTTAATCCTAGCACTCAGGAGACAGAGACAGGAAGATCTCTGTGAGTTCTAGGCCAGACTGGTCTACAGAGCAATTTCCAGGACAAGCTCCAAAGCTACATAGAACCCCTGTCTCAATAAAAAAAAGAGAGAGAGAGAGAGAAGAAATAGCATTAGCACATCATATGGTTCTATAACTGGCATTGGTGTCTGTTTTCCCAGGTAGAATATGAACGCAGTACACATGAGTGGAGTCAGAGTTTAATACAAATTTGTGTTTACTTTGCTGAAGATTTTCTGGCAAGTGGTCCTTTTATTACTTGACGTTTTCATACATCAATGTACTGAGTTTGCAGCATTTTCACACCTTACTGCATTTTTTTCATGCCCCCTTCCACCAATTCCACAGAAACCCTTTTCCTTCCCAACCGTCCCTCTGCACTTCGACGTCTTTTTCTCTTTTGGACCATGGACCCTCTGGGAGGGGTGGGGCCTCATTAGCCCCCCTCCCCCATGCATGACAGCTGCAGTGGCAGTGAATTCCTGAGTGTCATGTCCAGAAGACACCATCTCACAGCGTCCTTCCCCAAACTCTGCCTCTTAGTTAGAGTTTCCACTCCTCTTCCACTGTGTTCCCCGAGCCTTGCAGGGAAGGATACCGATGTTTCCTTCTTGGTACTGAGGACTCCATGGGCAGTTATTCACCACACTCTAACCTATTTGTTGTAAGTCTCTGTATTAACTACCACCAACTACTAAAGGAAGCTTCTGTGAAATAGAGAGCTGCACTAACTATTTTTATAGTAAAAGGTGAATACGGGCTTATGGGAAGAAGCGATGCAATTGGAAGAGGGGTAGAGAAAGGATAAAAGACACGGAGAGAGAGGTAAGGGATGAAGAGTGGGGCAGGAAAAGAACAAGGAGCAATTACTTCATTCCAGGCAACCAAGGGTGAGACATGTCATGGAGTAACTCAGATCCTTACTTCCTTTAAACAGTGTTCAGTCACCAGATTGCGATTGGTATTTAATGATTTAAATCATATAGAAAGAGACGCTCTGTGGTGTTACCAGCACTATCTGCCTAAAGCTGCCACCTAGTTTCACTTATGAACAGAACACACTTGGGTTATGGTGGGAAGTAGAACATGGCTATAATTGGGAGAAGGAGCTGTCATGTGGACGCCACACCCACAAGTAACCCTGTCCCTATACCAGGGCAACATATTTGCTATGCCTGGAAGCCAGGACAAACGAAAAACTTCACCTTCAAAATGAACATCGTTAGTCTGTCTGCTCTGTTATATGCCTCCTCCGAGTGGGTAGAATTCAGGTGCTCATGATTAGAATGATATTTTCATTTTTCTACTGTTATGATTTGTTCTAGTCATCTGAAACACTTTTCTGTGTAACCAGATAACCTTCAAGGTTTTTCTAAGTTCTTCATTCCCTCTTTGAACATACGTTAAAACTATTTTTATTAGTTCTTTGAGAAGTTCATACAATATGCTTTAATCAGACTCAAGCTTCTTCTGGCAACTTCTCCTAGATCTACCTCCTTCCCTTCCCACCCCATTTTATATCTTCCCCACCTCCATCAGGATCAATTTGTGCTGCCCAAATATTCGTGAATGTGTGGCTCTGTTGCAAGGAGAGGGCCTGTTTGTTCATCCTGGCCGCCTGGCTAGCTTAGCCCCAAAATAACCACACAGAAATTGTATTAATTTAATTACTGCTTGGCCCATTAGTTCTAGTTTCTTATTGGCTAATTCTTACATCTTAATTTAACCCATTTCTATTAATCTGTGTATYATCTTGTGCAGACAAAATTCAGCATGTCTGTCTCTGGTGGCTCCCTGGCATCTCTCTGACTCTCGAAAGAAGGAGGGTCTTAAGTCAAGACAGAAGAGAGCCTACCTAAATTCTGCCTTATTAGGCCAAGGCAGTTTCTTTATTCATTAACCAATACAAGCAATACATGAACAGAAGAACCTCCTACATCATGGCTCTCCACTGAAGTGTGATCAACTTACCAGTTTTTCAAATCCTAAATCCTTAGGTTCTCATTAACATCCTTGAACAACTTGCTACTTAGAAACGAATTGTCCTAAGGCACTTGTAGAAGATGGCTTTGGATGCGTTTTGGACACTGCCTTGGTCCACACCTTATTAAAGAATGAACGCAGAAGTTGAATTTATATGTAAAAAAAAGTCTACAACATTCTCTAGAGTCAGTAGTCACTCCTTGTATAGTAGCCATTTGGTCTTCTAGGAGATTTAGCAGTGCTCTCCTTAATCCCTCTTTTGTGAACAAAACCAGGGAAATCTTGTGACTAGGTATGAAGAACAAACTAAAGCTAACAAGTAACCAGTCACATTGCAGCTTTCAACAATGATCATATCCCATTATTTAGTGAATATATACTGTAGGAAGATGTTGGAGCAGAGAAACCAGCAAGCAATAAGAGAATCACGTATTATTATAATATGCAAAATACACTTGATGTCCCCTCATGGAAGTCAGAAAGGAGCATTTACCCAACATGACAGTTGCCACTCAGTGCTAGTCCCCCCCACATAGCTAGATTTCCATACCTTCTGGGTAGTTTTAAAGAAAAATAGATAATATGTATATTATGGAGGATTTCCTGGTTTGATTTTTCAGAACTATCAAGAAATTCAAACTGTTTCAAAGTCCTGTTTTTATAAGTGTGAGAGTGGGGTGTCCCTGCCTACTGGCTGAGGGCAGCCAAGCACCTTCAGGTACTACAGTTGAACTAAAAGCGAAGGTTTTCATAATGGCTAATGTCTAAAAGGGGATTTGGAACCAGAATGCATCTGGTCCCTAGTAATTCTTTACCATGGTAACTAGCATGTGTCTTCTTAAACATACACAATGATATGAGCCAGGCATGGTGATACAGTTTGGAATTCTAGCACTCAGCAGGGTGAAACAAAAGGATCATGAGATCAATATCATTAACATGATTCTGTCTCAAAGTCAGGATAATAACATTTATATACATGCAAATTATGTGTGTATGTGAGTGTGTGTATGTGTGTGTGAGAGAGAGAGAGAGAAAGAGAGAGAGAAATCACATTTGTGTTTTAGAAATTCTCGACAGAGAAAAAGATAGATTAATTGGTTAAGTAAGGTATCAGTTTAGTTACAGGCTCTTGCAGTGATTCATACACAAGGTGTAATGAAATCAAACTAAAGGAAATAAAAACAAAAAGAATGCAATAAATATGTAAACTCTCCAAGGAGCCCTTATAGAGGTCATTAATGTTGGTCACATTTTCTCAGGCTCCTCCCTGTCTGGGAGTCTATTGTACTTCCTGGTGTTTGCCAATGACAATGAATGATGAGAGAAAGTGATGGGGTGTACTGCAAAGCCAGGATATTTAATTCCCAACCTCAAAGATTCTCTTTCTTGTCGGCATTATCCTGGCAATGTCAGGACAGTGATTGCTTTTCGGAAGTGTCTGTGATGAGCTTAGACCACTGTCTCCTCTGATGTAAAGAAATGAGCTTGTTAGGCTCCAGTCCTGCAAGTTTACAAGCAATGTTGCTACAGTGAATTCTAACAACACCTAAGGAAGATTGTTACTACAGTGTATTCTAACCCATCCCAAGAGGGATCGCTACTACAGTGTAACCTAGCATGTCTGGTCCGGTACAATTGTCTTGACCACTTTTTTGCAATAGTGCACTGAAGACAAAGTAAATATACTACTGCTTTACTTCCTGCATTCAAGATAAGACAGCTTGTCAAAGTCTGTGAGACGTGCACTCACTTTACAGCATCTATTGTTCTTTTAGGGATTTTCCTAAGATTCTTTTCCTGACGACCTGTGTTCCCAGGTAATTTTACTGTTTATTAAAACTATGAGTTGTCATCTCCTGAACTTGANATATATACCTTTTAAAATGAATTATTTGAACTTTATGGTTAATACATCAATACAAAATAAGAACATTATAAATGCATCATATTCATTGGCCCACTAAAGAATTCAAATGCAAAAGATATGGGAAGAGAAAATAAGAATAAGACAATAATAACATTTATGACATAATATGAGTAACTTTTACTATTTTATTTAACCAGCATTCGCCATCCATAGTCATTTTTACAATGTGTCTTTTTAGAAATCTAGACAAGTTTGACAAAGGAGCATTCTTATAGCTGAAAAATAAAAAATAGATATAACTTCAGGGAAGTATCGTTGTTTATTGTGAAAGTCATGCAGAGTTAGGGTGCCCATGGCTCTAGACTCAGGTCTCAGACTTTTCACCTGTGAGAGGAAGTATGCCCTGCCTTGTCTTTGAACAACAACGATAACCAGAGAAGGAATCCAGTGAAACCATATCTGTAAAGCTTTTGGCAAACCTAAAACTGTTGTAAAGGAGCAAAACTGAACTGCCTGTTGAGGAGGTTCAGGTCAGACTAGATCGGGAACGCGAGAGAAATAAAAGAGAACACAGTCAGATTCTTGGGAAGATATCTCAGACGGTACACTCACGCTTCCAGGGCCTTCTAAAGGAATCAGCCACCACATCTTTGTCACTTAACTTTTTGTTTTAAATCTGAACTGACAGATCGCTGGAGAATAACTGTAGGGAATAAGCCCCACACTGGCAGAGGGGATGGATTAAATCAACCATGAAAATAAGCACTGGCCCGTGTGTCTATGTCCTAGAAGAAATGGGAGTGAACGGAGAGTGCTGTGTTAAATCCAGGCTCAGCAGCCATTGAATTGCTCCTAATATTTTCTCCTGCAAATCTCCATTTGAAATGAAAAGTGAATGCTGGTGCTTCAAAAGTCAGGGTTCAGCTTGCCCGTCCTTGTCCATTTAATGAATCATACACGTTACTGTTTGATTAGCATAGAAACGCAGAACATTTCTTCCTTTTCATTGATCCTTAATCTCACTTAGCAAATATGGATTTTATTGCACCTTAATGAAAGTAAAATTTTCCATAGAAAATTTATGTTTAATGAGCATTAATTTCAATTTAAAAAAAATAACAGCTGACAAAAGGTAGCTTGGCTTCCTGAGAAGAAACTGCCAGAGATCAAGACAACTATTCTTCACAATGATGGCCCTGTGTTCCATGAACTCCGCATTTCACACACAAATGTGCTCTCTGTACTAAACTAACACAGTATCAAGACAGACAGGACATAGTCACAGCAATGCTCGGTGAATCTCCTTCAAACAACTTGGTCATGCACACACTGGGAGGGAGCAATCATCCTCAGGGACACTCCCTATAAGATTCTTCACCAAGTCTCTGCAAACTGCAAGAGAAGGATCTCAGAAACTGTGGATTAAAATTCTCGGGTGGGTAAACTTAACCTCATCTTTAGAGCAAATGGATTTCAAGTCAAGAATCAACTTTTCACATATAGTCGCTGCAGGGTTATGCAAACATTGGTCAAGCAAATCAAGGAACACATAGGATCTGTCCACAGGAACTCAATTTCCAATGCCTGTTAAAATCCTTAAGGTTCCAATGTGCCATCACATTAAGACCAGAAGAGGACTTTCAAAACTTGATGGAAAATAAACAAGATTGACAAACCCCTATCCAAACTAATCAAACAGCAGAGAGAGAACACGCAAATCAACAAGATCAGAAATGAAAAGGGGGACATAACAACAGACACGGAGGAAATTCAGAGAATCATTAGATCTTACTACAAAAGCCTGTATGCCACAAAATTGAAAATTGTGAAAGAAATGGACACCTTTTTAGATAAGTACCATATACCAAAATTAAATCAAGACCAGGTGAACAGATTAAATAGACCTGTAAGTCNCACCTTTTTAGATAAGTACCATATACCAAAATTAAATCAAGACCAGGTGAACAGATTAAATAGACCTGTAAGTCGTGAGGAATTAGAAGCTGTCATCAGAAACCTCTCTACCAAAAAAAGCCCAGGACCAGATGGTTTCAATGCAGAATTCTACCAGAACTTCCAAGAGGAGCTAACACTTATACTCCTTAATGTGTTTCACAAAATAGAAACAGAAGAGTCGATGCCAAACTCCTTTTACGAAGCTACAGTCACCCGATAACAAAACCACACAAAGACATAACCAAGAAAGAGAATTACAGACCAATCTCACTCATGAAAATCGAAGCAAAAATTCTCAATAAAATACTGGCAAACAGAATCCAAGAACATATCCAAAAAATTATACATTATGATCAAGTAAGCTCCATCCCAGAGAGGCAGGGCTGGTTCAACATATGAAAATCTATCAATGTGATCTATCATATAAATAAACTGAAGGAAGAAAACCATATGATCATTTCATTAGATGCTGAAAAATCATTTAATAAAATTCAACACCCCTTTATGATAAAGATCTTGGAGAGATTAGGGATACAAGGATCTTTCCTAAATATAATAAAAGCAATATACAGCAAGCCAACAGCTAACATTAAATTA
>LOEQ01002513.1:174669-185149 GCA_001685075.1 Bramus lutescens
AGGACCTTGGACTTCCCACAGGGCAGGGAACCCTGAGTGCTCTTAGGACTGGAGGGGGGAGGGAAATGGGAGGAGGTGGGAATTTTTAATAAAAAAATTTTAAAAATAACAAAAACTTGATGAAGACCAGCAGAAGAGAAGGTTTTACACCTTCCCTTTCATCAGGAAGATCTTACTAACAGAACTTCATCTCCTTGCCTTAATCATGTTATTAATCCCATGAGGAAATTATTCAGGGTAGGCTTTCTTTAATATTGGCTGGCACTCTATAAGAATGTAAGTGGAAATCCCAAAGACTCGGAAGAATGGGAACATGGGAGAGAACTCCATAGTGCAATGATGTAGATTGACAGGCTTGTTTAGCTAAGTGAGTGGAAAGAATTTCACTATGGGGTGCTCACATACACATTAAAAATCTTGATTCTTTTTCAGATGGCTTTTACAATTTCTTTAGAGGACAGTCTTTCCATTACTTTTCTGATATTTTAGGCCTAGCTTGTACCTGCTGAACAAGGTAGTGAGGAGGTTAACTGTTCTATAAGGAGACCTCAGCAAACTCCTAAATTCAGTGGGTTCTTATTGCACCTACACAGGTCAGCTTCTCTGACACCATTGGACAGGTGCTGCCCCTTCGTTCTGCTTTCCCTGTCACCTGTCCCTCTTAGTGGTGAGTCTGACATGTCTCAAAAATACATACTTGCTAACTGCACTTCAATAAGAATACACTCCAAAAAACTCAATAAAGGTAGGAGAGACTAGTGAATTGACTTGCAATAAAATAATAATTTTAGAAAAGCACGCGAGAGCACCCCATTTCCAGGAGTCTGTTTTCCTCTCTTCCTAGCCCATCGCATTTCTTTTCCTTTAGAGCAAGTTGAGTGCTTGAAATGTTCTTAAAGATCCTAAGGAGATGGCTTATACGAGGAAGAGGCTTCGGATGAAGGTCAAGGGAGGAGCAGGCTGCACACACTTCTTGTACATCAGTAAAGCTGCTAAGACTCCCAGAGGCGACATCTTCTGCTCCCCTGGGAACTTGCTTTAGAATGCAGATTTTGTACCACTCTGAATGTCCCTCCTAACAAGCTCCCCTGGTAATTCTGGCCCAAAGTCTGCGATGGTTTGCTGGGGGTTGTGGAAGCCATCAAGCTGAGACAGGCTTGGCTAGTTCAAACTAGTGACAGACATTTGCATAGAACTTTCAGGGAAGAAATTTTTTGTTTAGCCTAGACATCTCAAGTAGTATATAGATCTCTGCCACAAATGCAAAGGAAAATAAAAGGGTAAGGGCCTCTGCAGCCATATTTTGAAATTAACTCCAGATGGAGTTGGGTGGACATCCATCATCTCTAAGGTAGCAGTGGTGTTTCTTGTTTCTGACTGTTGCCAAGAACAAAGCAGATTTCCCAGCAAGTCTTCACCTTCTGTGAATTTTCAAAATCCTGCACCTAACTACCTATATTTTTCCATCTAATTTGAAACATTTTGTCTACTAATGCAAGTTGGACTTGTCCTCAGTGTGGGTACCAGTAATGGTGGTTTCCTTGCATCCTTGGTTCAGCCTCGCTGGATGTTATTCCCTAAGGTTTATGTGAACAGATGTTTAATTTACTAAGTCAAATTCTTCCTGTTAAATCATGCTAGATCTTGTATTCTCTTCTAGAGATCTTGTGTCATTTAGGTGAGTACACTGAGACCCTTTTCCCCTCCTCCACTGGAACCTCTTATTTGCACCATCTGCTCATCCCTGCTCTTTATAAAAACCCAAGGTTCATACTTAGATTAACATCTTTCTTCCCAGAATAAACAATTTCCCAGCAGCGGGCTTTTAAAAGATGGTTCACCTATAGCAGGACCAATACTATATGTGAAAAACTACAAGAAACAAATGTCATCATTAAATCAGCATTATTTTTTTAAAAAATTATCTATTTTATTATTTATTTTACATCCTGGCTACAATCTTCCCTCCCTCTTCTCCTCCCAGTTCCTCCCTTGATTCTCCTCTGTTTCCAACCCCCAATCCATCCCTTCTCCATTTCTGTTTAGGAAAGAGCAGGTCTCCCAGTAACAACAAAGCATGGCTTATCAAGTTGCTGTAAGGCTAAGCATCTCCTTATGTTTTGAGGTTGGGCATAGCTTCTAGGTCTAAGTACTTGTACCTCATCTCAAGAACACGGCCATGGAGGGCATTTTTCTACAAATGAGTGGTTGCTTTTATGAAACCCCTTATTGGGGAATAGCTTGTCCCATCTATACATGCAATTTTGTTGTGTTCACAGGCTTTGAAAAAGCCTAGTACGAGGCATTTGGCACATTGGTTAGTGGTGTATGCTTAGAAAAGCTCTAAAACCATTCTGAACCTGCACTGTATAGCACAGTATAGGTAGCATTGGTAGCATTTACCCTTTCCATGTCTTGAAAGCTACTTTATGATATTCAATGGCAGCACTTTCTGAATTACAAGACACTAACACTTTTAACTCAGTTTTCCACCTGTGTGTACAGCATTTAGGACTTCCCAGAATTTCTAGAAGCCATTGTGTTAAGTTCCATGCCTTTGACATTACCCTGTCGTCAGATCCAAAGGATACCTTCCCCTAGCAGGGGTTGGAGATGCACCTGTGTGTCTTACTTAGTTTTCTGTTGTTGGGATAAACACAATGGCCAAAAGCTCTTGTGAAGGAAGGGGTTATCATGAAGTCAAGACAGGAATTCAAGGCAGGAGCCTAGCAGGAACTGAAGCAGAGGCCATGGAGGAATGTTGTTTCCTGGCTTGCTCTTGCTTCTTTGTACCCCCTAGAGTCTTACCTAGGGAGGCACTCCCCTGATGAGTTGGGCCCTCCCACATCAATCATTAAACAAGAAAATGCCTCCCCAGAGAGTTTACAGTCAATCTGATGGAGACATTGTCTCAATTGAGGCCCCTCACAGATAACCCTAACTTAAGTCAGGCTGACAAAAACTAGACAGAACACTATGATGCCTCTCTGCCTGGCAGAGCTGATGCCTCGCCAATCGGCCCAGTGTGTTCCTCCCTAAGCAGGTGACCTCTCAGTGGTCTCCAGGAACAGAATAAAGAAGTTCACCCGTGAGACATGAAGTCAAGCAAGCAGAAAGCAAATACCTCTGAGCTCAGTCCTTGCCCTGGTGACAACACTGACACCTCCAGACAGAAAGCCTACAGAGGGAACAGAGAGGTAGGCAGTGTAGGACCAACCTGAGTGTGGGAACACAGAGCTAAAGACATCCTTTTCTAATTATGGTGAAGTGTGTGAAATTAGCCATTTTATTCACCTTAAGCATATAGCTCAGCATCAGCAGGCACCTTTACCATTATCTAGATCTAGAACAGAAACTCCATAGTCATTAGCAGTGGCTCTCCCTTCCTCCCACCCCAGCCCAGCATCCACTTCTCTGCTTCTGTCTGTATGCATTTACCCCTCCTGCCCACTTCTTCTCTGGTTCCCGTGAAGGCTCCTTTCAGTCACCATATTTTTCAGGTTGTTCATTTTTATTTTCTTAACTCTATTTCCCTCCCTTCATGAATATGGGGTAAGGGTGGGTTTGGAAAATCATTACTCACCTTGTTCTTGGTGGGAGTCTTGGCCACTTTTAAGAAGGCCTGCCTGCGTCTTTCCTCCCCAGCTTGGATTCTCTCCCTCTCTCTGGGTGTTCTCTCCCCCTCTATGTACATTTCTTTCTTTATAGTAGAAAATATTTATAATAGAACAAATAAATAAATTTCTCAGATCATAAGCCAATAATTCATTGCATACATTAGCATAGAACAATGGCTGCTGTTTGTTCTATCAGTGCACATGTGCTGATCCAGCCACTAAATACTGTCACTGTCACTTCTGGACAAACCTGTAAGACTGCTTGTCCCCTGAGAACAGGACATGGTTGGCCTTGCTTGGCATTGCCTCTTCCATTAAACAATAACCAGCACATAGTAAGGACTCAGTAAATATGTGTTGAGTAAGTGAATGCATATAATGATGCAAAATAGAGAAATAATAAGTTACCAGGTGTGCCATAGCAGGATTCCTGCCCTGCTGTCCTCTAACAATACACAGAGGGTCAAGTAATGACCCTGCACAGCCTCCGATTTGAGCACTGTTCTTAACAGAGAAGAGTAACTGATAACAAGCATGAGCATGTCATCCAACATGTGTGTGCAATGGCACAATGGCGTTTGTTTGTTTTTGCCTGCTCAATTGAGATGGGGAAGAGAAAGAGACAGAGATTTGGTATTAAAACTCAAATCTGTTCTTCCCCTCCACAAGTAGCCAAGGAAATTAAGCTGACAGATAAAGAAAAAGAGAGAGCTGGTAGATTATAGCCAGAGCTCAGTGGAATAGTCAGAAACAGGTACATGGAACCAGACAGAACTGTGCATAGCTTCTGTCTTTGTCAGGGTTTTCTAGAAGCACAGAACTCATAGGATGAATTTATATCTTTAAATGAATTCTTTAGATTGCTTACACATTGTAGTCTGAGTAATCCAACAATACCGTCTTTGCCCTGAGAGCCCATAGCTGTTCAGCTATGAGACTGAATGTTCCAGAGCCCCAATCAGGTACTGATAAGCCTGGAGAAGTACTAAGAGTCTCTGGTCTTCAGTCTATGATGGAAGGCTAGAAGCTCTGTTCTGCTATCAGCAGAGGATGGAGGTGACAGCAGTGGCAGCAGCAACAGATGTCTTAACAAACTTGGCAACCAGGCAGATAAGCTCACCAGTGAGACTCAAAGACAAGCAGGCAAAATCTTTCTCCCTGAGAGCTCCCTATAGGGGCTGTAGTCAGGATTGCTATGAGAAGGTTCAGTGGTGTAACTAAGACAATCCCTTGGAGGCATGCCCAGAAGCTAATCTATGGAGATCATTTCTCCACAGGTGTTCTGAGAGGCTTATCCTAGATCCGCCAAAGTGACAATATTAACCTTCCAAACCTTGTTGTTGTTTCATGTTTCTAGTCCATCCTGTCATGTCTCTGGTGCTTCCTATGTCTGTTGACAGAACCCTTTACTTCTAATTGAGGACATTTTGTTCTCCATATTCAGATTCTGTTTAAGTATCTTGGTTCTGTAAGACTCTTCCTATCAGGTCCTGTCCTACGATTCTGTGTCCCTGTCCTAAAAATAGCTGAAAAGATGTATAAGAACAGGGAAGTTGCTATCTGATGGCTTCATCTCACAAGAAACTCAGGCCTGTCTCTAGAGGGCATGCCTAACATGCAGCCCAGGATAGTTAAGAATAAAGCCCAATGATTTCTCAGAAAATTAGGAAACAACCTTCCTCGAGACCCTTTTTTGGGTATATATCCAAAGGATGCTCAATTGTACCACAAGAACATGTGTTCAACTATGTTCATAGTANNGTCATAGCCAGAACCTGGAAACAACCTAAATGCCCCTCGACTGAAGAATGGGTATGAAAAATGTGGTACATTTACACAATGGAGTACTGCACAGCAGAAAAAAATAATAACATCTTGAAATATGCAGGCAAATGGATGAAGCTAGAAAACATCATTTTGAGTGAGATAACCAAGGTCCAGAAAGACAATTATCATATGTACTCACTCATAAGTAGTTTTTAAACATAAAGCAAAGAAAACCAACCTGTAAATCACAACCCCAAAAAACCTAAACAACAATGAGGACCCTAAGAAAGACATACATGGATATAATCAACATGGGAATAGAAAATGACAAAATCTCCTGATTAAATTTGCAGCATGGGGACCATGGGAAAGAGTTGAAGGGGAGGAGAGCAGAGAAAAATGTACAGCTCAATAAAATCAATAAAAAGAAAGAAAAAAAGAATACAGCCCAACACAAAGTTACAACCTCTATTTTCTGTGTGTGATTGTTTTTCTTTTCTCCCCCTTCTCCCCTTTCTCCTCCTTCCTCTATAACTGAATTAGTGACTCTAGAATGTCAGCTTTGTAGACAATAATGTTGTTTTCCAGTGTCAAAAAGTTTGACATACCTGGTATTTTTCTGATTTATCTTCAGCAATCTTAAGGTCGTGGCTTTTCCCCTCTATAATACAACTCTTCCTGGGCATTCCAGGAACCAAAACTACCTAGTTAATTCCATGTCTGTTAATATCAACATGGCCATGCTGAAGAGGCCATGCTGCCACCAGTATGGTAGCACATGGGAAATATCCACCCTCAGCCAGGAAGCTGGCTTTAGAAAGTAGTCTTGGAAGAGGCCTGGCTGACCTAGAACACTCACTCTGAACACCAAATCCATATGTGAAACTACCAGGGTGGCTTGTGGTTGTGATCTCCAAACTCAGCTCAACAATCAAGGGAGTATCAAAGACAACCACTGACTCTGTGACAATTCAGCCCACACTATGGTGCCTCTACAAATGGCACCTTTATGTGTTAGGTTGGAGGTTTTGGGACAAAAAGATCCTCCCACCACCATTTCCAGCCAAGAGTCAGTGCTTGCAGAAGTCTGCAAAATGGACAAAGATATTCCTGACAAAAGCCCAAGCTTACAAAAGCCCACACAAAACTTAAAACCCTGGACAAAGCAGGCACTTAGTTCCACATTCCAAAGTAACCTCTGGACTCAGGACCTCAGGACACAGCTACTGGACCCCTAAGCCAGGCAATACTCTAATACCTTATCAAACATGTCATTCTTTCCCATCTCTCATCAAAAAAAAAAAAAAAACCCTAACCTAGTCCAGCCATGACTTCATGACCCTTGCCTGAGAGCAACTAATCCCTAGATAAAACTGCCTTCCACTTTTTAATTTATTTCAATTGGATTTATTGTAGTAGTAGAGAAGACATGCTTTCCTTCATTATTCCTTCATTTATTCGATAATTTCTTGAGCTTAAGTTTATTCTTTGTATTCTTTTCATTTCTGTAGCTGTGATAAACACCAAGACAAAAGCAACGTGGGAAGGAAAGGGTTTACTTTAGTTTACACTTATGGATCACAGTCCATTACCAAGGAATCACAGAAAAAGCTACTTATTTGTTTGCTCTCCATGGCCTACTCAGTTTGCTTCCTTTTAGCGCCCAAACCTCCTGCCAAGAGCAGGTACCTCCGGCAGTGATCTGGACCCTTCCGCAGTAATTATTAATGAAGAAAACGCGCCCATGGGCGTGCCCATAGGGTTCCCTTGTGACTCTAGATTGTGTCAAAATGACGAAACTAGCACACCTTTGCAGAAATTACTTCCCTGAATTCTAGTAGTCAGTATTCTGGAAGTGCAGATTAAAACTACTCTGAGATTCTCTCACCTCAGTCAGAAGGGCTGTCATAAAAAAAATCACATGACAACAAACATGGCATGGATGTGCGGAAGGAGAAACCTAATACACGGGTAGTAGAAGTGTGAACTTTGAGAATCAGTCTGGAGGTTCCTCTATGAGCTAGAAGTACTATAGGTCTTAAGGAATGTGCTCCTGGGCACATACCCTAAGGAATCTGTACCCAACACTTCTGTAAGACACTTCTGCTTCCATGTTCATTGCAGCCCTATTCCCAATAGCTAGAAAATGGAATCAGCTCAGATTTCCATCAACAGATAATCAGATAAGGAAAATGTACAAATACACAATGTTGTGTGTTTTATTCATCTATAAAGAAAAATGAAATTATGAAATTTGCAGGAAACGAATAGAACTGGAAATATAAATATATTGATCTAAGTAAACCCACTCAGAAAGAGACATGCAGTGGCTCTGACTCTTTAATGTCTGTACATCCCTCAGAGGCCCTTGTGATCCCAAGAAACTAAAAGGGGGACAACTGAGGAGGGCTTGGTTTAAGGCAAGACCGTACCACATTGAAGGAGAGTGGGATTCAGCAGATGGGAGTGTTTTCATTTTTTCAAGATCTCAGGGACTCTTTAAAATGCAGGTACAATCATCTCGAGTTCTGAAACTGAAGCTTCAATAAGCTGGATCAGTAATAAATGTGCATAGACTTCTCCATGGTTTTTATTCTCTAGGCAAAACCGCATAACAATTAGCTACTTACACAGGTTATATATTGCCATTGTAAGTAGGAGATGTAAGTGCCTGTGAATTTGGGTCGCTCCACAGAAGTCCTGGAACCAAAACCAATCTCCAAGGAAACAAAGAATAGCTCTCTACTCTTTCCCTTTTACTCTGGGCCTTGGAGCTGAGCTCACGTGAATCTCATCCTATGAAATGTTGCTGACCATCCAGGTTGTGTGGTGCTAATTAACTGTAGGATTCACTATGGCAACGTTAAACATTCAAAAGGAGAAATTGTTTTAAATATATAGTTAAAATATAGAAACTGGACAAATGGCAAAATGCAGGGTTCTTGGCTACTCCTTGGTCATATTAAATTACTTATCTGGCAAGTTTCAAGCCATTTTCTCACAGCCCTCTCTTCACTCCAGGAAGTTGCGAGTTTGAGAGAATTTTGTTTTCCAATTTCACAATTTTAAGTATTAAATTTTTCAAGGTGTGTTTTGTACATGTCTCTTTCACAGGTGTTTACATCTTTCATAGCCTAAATTTTATATTTAATATTGGCCCTGTCCAGTGTATTGTAAACAGATATAGGAAATAAATACAAGAAGACAGTAAAATCTTAGCCATTCTATGTGTGGAGTCAGTTTTATTCTCCAACACCACTTTTTGTCTGCAAACACCATTTTATAGTTCAACTAGGTCCTTGAACTTTCTCAGTTTACTTAATTCTTATTTTCCATGCCCATATTTCACTGGGCTTTATAATATGAGTTACTGTGGTTTTGAACTTGAAATCACTGGACAGACGGTTTTTGACAATTTTTGGACCAAAGTTGTATATTCTCACTTTCTACTTCCTTTGCACCTCCACATTGTAACCACATCTGATTTTCCATCTCCGTTTTTGCTTCAGATGCAAATCAGCTTACTGAGTGCGATAGGGTTTTGCTCAGGTTTGTGCCTTTCCAGTCAAACTGCTAGTAGAGGAATATCTGAGCAATGTGCTCATGGACACAGAGCGTTGAAGACACATCTGGGACTCTGTCTCATTAGTAGGTTAGGGTCTGTTACACTTGTCTGCCAATACCTACCTGCCAATATTCTGAACTCTTTCCAGTTCCTAAATGCTGATTTAGAGAAATGCCTTTCTAATACAAATGAAACCATGTGGTATTGAATGCAGCCACGAGAATAAGCGCTGCTGTATGTGCCCCAGTTGGAAGAAGCCTAGAGATACCTGGTTTGAATCAGGTAGGAGAGGAGGTGCAATTAGGTTCCAGTGTCTATAGCTGCACCATAAAAATATCAAACCTCAATCTTCCAGGAAACCCAGAATGTAAGGGATCTTGAGGGTTAAAATTAATTTTGGATCCTTGGTTTTCTATCAAACATGATTTTGTGTATTAAGAAGTGCCAGAGAAAAATAACAAAATAGGCCTTTCTCTTAAAGTTTTGGTAATGAGGACAATGACAGGGTCATCTATGAGTCACCTAGACCTTTAAAGTCACATACAAGCCCCCAGGGTAGCCTGGGTGCCCTTGAAAAGCAGGATTCAGACTGTTTGAAGAGACCTGGAGTGATTCAATGACCCAGGCAGGACTTTTGTCAAACTGGCCATTATGACTTTCCTCATGATGCCTGAGATCAGAGACCTGGCATTTGGTGACCTGGGGAAAGCTGTTAACTCACCAGGCAGTCTGTATTGCCCTCTTTGAGTAAACCTGGATTATTATCTGAAATCTAAATTATTCCAAAGTTGATTGGAGGACTTTCCCCCCACCATATCCCTGAAGTTTAGGTGACTCGGAACTTCCTTGACTCTTAGTTTCATTCTGTCTGTCTCAAATTTTCCTGCAAAGAGGTGGTTCCAGTCATGTGGACTCTGAGTGTTTCTCCAGCTAAAGAGTCCCTCTCTTTCTTCATGTCCTTCTTCCAAACCTTTTTTTGTGTAGGCCCACATCCACTAAGGCATGGCCTTCACCTCTCAGGCCACAGAACTCTTCTGATCTGGCTCTGTCAGGTTTACACCATCCATCATTCAATCAGTTTACAGTTATGAATCCAGCTTATACTCCATCCAGGATTCTGTAATAATTGTACCAAATAGTACCTTTTTTATGAATTGATATTATTTCCTCAAAGACACTATAAGCTTCTAGAAGGTAGGACTCTATCTCCTTAAATCCTACATCTTGTCTGGCACCCTGCCAGTATCTAGATGGCATTTAATATCTCTTATAAAATGATTCTTTACAAAGTTAGCCATTAGCTAACTTCCTTGTTGGGTACCCTCAAAATATGGCTCAATATCCATGCATTATCAGGTATATCTGTTGTATGAAGGTATGTACATTGTATGGTATTTCATATTACATATATTTCTAGATTTAAAGACTGAGATTGCCCTGTGCCTAATGGGTGCCTGAGAGACAATGTTGCTGGCTTGGTGCAGAGACAGCTTTCCACACACACACACACACACACACACACACACACACA
>LOEQ01002513.1:185172-225888 GCA_001685075.1 Bramus lutescens
CACACACACACACACACACACACACACACACACACAGCTCAAGAAAACCCTAAAGCATTAATTTATTCTCTTAGCTCTTTGAGATGCTAATGTATCTAACCAATTCACAGCCACCAGCCACAATCCCTTCCGTTTAAGAGCTTTGTCTGACCAGCGAGCAAAAAATAATTAAATCATCCAGGGTTCTTTTACTCTGAAAACCTGAGATGTCTGTGCTCTCTTTAAAGCAGAACACACATTGAAACCAAGATGTCTGAGAAAATTGGCGGAGGTCTGAAGGAACAAGTGAAAATGATGCCACTAATGGCGTTGATGATGGGTGGAAAGGAGATTACTAACAATTTAGTGTTCCGTTCTTAACTCCAGTCAAGCATTTACCAAAAGAATTAAACGGGTTGAACTTTGAAAATCTAAATCAAATCGTAAAAGCATGAGAATATTTTGCAGGTGGAAAAGAAGGGAAAGAGGGAGAAAGTGCTTCAAAACTGTCTCCATCCCTGGTGCACCCCCTTAATGCAGTGCTTTTAAAGCGATGCTCAGAGCTTTAAGAATGTCTGCTGTGTTCCCTTCTGGTCTGAAATTGTAAGATTTTCATAAGAAATGACTTTGTTTCATTCAGAGTCCCACAGTCCTCTGCCGTGCCAAGGAGCTTCAAGGAGAGAGGCCAACGTTCTGTAAAAGGGACCTTGGTCATTATGCACAAGACAAGCCATCAAGCCACATGTATCTGTCCTGTTCGTTTCACGCCATCCTTCCTATCTTCCCTGCAGCTACCTCATCCCTGAACTCCCAACTGCAACAGCTCCAGCAGCTCCAGCTCCAGCAGCANCAGCTCAGCTGCCGCAGGCTCCTCAGTCTCAACAGCACCAATCCCACTCCCACCCCCAGAGCCAGAATCAGTCATCTCCAAGCCAACAGAGCTCAAGTCCCCCTCAGAAACCGAGCGCATCTCCAGGACATAGCCTTCCATCACCGCTCACGCCGCCCAACCCTCTACAGGTATGCTTTCCATCCTTCTCAGTAGGAGGGACTCCCCATGGTGTGGTACAGTTCCCAAAGCCAGGAGGCCAGCAAGACATAGCATCCCGTTCTGCAGTGTCCAATTCAAATTGATCTCCTAGACTTAGGGAAGAGGAAGCAAATGGTAGGCAGCTGGGGAACGAAACAAATGTAAACGAAACAAATAGGAGTCCACTGATGCTGCCCTCCGAAGGATAAATGTTATGTCTTTCTTTCGGTGAGAGGACAGCGGTGTAAGTGCACTTGTAGCCTGTAATAACTCCATTTTATGATACTTTTTGAAGGCTGCAAAGATAGCATCCAATTAAAATTATTACTAGCACAGTTTTGTAGCCCCGTGGAGAACTGCATCTCCTGTCCACGAGGCTTGCTGGTTATTTCTCTATATTATGAATACAACAATGTCTTCCCTTCAGAACTCTCTGCTCTTTTGTTTTTATTTTTCTAAATACTCTCTGGGGTTAGGAGGGCAAAGAAATTGAGCCCCAGTCTTATGTCCCAGATTCCAGCCATTACTCCACAGACTAACAAGTACTCTAAATGTATGCCCAGGGCCTCAACAAATCTGCATCTTGATACAAGATAAAGCAGCTGTGTATTTACTTTATTACTGTGAAACTGAAGAAATAAAGAATCGATACTTTAGGTTAATCATGAATGCTTATCTTTAACCCACTATCATTGAAGAGGAATGAAGAGGCACATTCTGGTATAACTTTAATTTCAGAAAGGCATTATTTAGAACAGATTAGCTTCCAAACAGAATGACTGGGATGCAAAGGCAGGAGGTATCAGCTACCTGTTTTTCAACTTACATGAGACAACTTTCCTCCATGAGATTCCAAACAACTCGGGGTATTCCTAAGTGTGATGACAAGCAAGTCAACAGTTTAGGCATTCACTTCAAGGCCAATTAGCCCTCCCACCTTCTCTAGAGGTGAGCCTTGATCCAGTCTCCCCAGTCCAAGGGTGATACCAGCAATGGCATTTACGGCTGTTTGTAGTAGCAGGAGCAGTGGGCTGTGTCCCGTTCACCTGGCTAACTTAGCCCCAAAATACTCACACAGAAATTATATTAATTAAAATACTGCCTGGCCCATTATCTCCAGCCCCTTATTGTCTAACTCTCACATATTCGTTTAACCCATCTCCATGAATGTGTATTGCCGCTTGACTGTGGCTTACGGGCATGAGTCTAACCAGTGTCCATCTAGGGCAGGAGAACCATGGCGTCTGCCACACAGCCTAAAGGCAGGTAGATTAGGAATTTAGCAGTTTAGAACTGATTTTATTTGATGGCCCCTTGCTTTGTCTCTTTGAACTTGCTCACTTGGAGTGGTTCCAAGTTTACCTGGAAATTCAAACACTGACTGAGGAATGATAGTGATTTCCTGGTTAAAGGTGGTTAAAGGTGACTTTCACCACGAGCACGTTCCTAAGTCAGGGCTAAGGTGTATTTTTTCACAGATAATACAAGGGTAAGAGAACCTAACAATTTTGACATGATATTGAAATGAACACAAGATATTGAAATGATCACAAGTTGGAAGTGTCTTCCTGGGACCCCTGACGTGGTAGGGGAGACATAACCAAATGCACACATGCCCTGTTCAAGCAGCCCTGGTGTTAGCAGCTGAAATGTGTCTCTGTCACCCCAGAGACAGAGTTAAATGCATTTTAAGAATAGTTAGTCAGGCAGTGGTGGCGCACGCCTTTAATCCCAGCACTCGGGAGGCAGAGGCAGGCNAAATAAATAAATAAATAAATAAATAAATACATAAATAAATAAATAAATAAATAATAAAAAATTAAACACAGTTAAAGTAGGCGGACCTAGACACCAAGCGAATCAGTGACTTTTACACTCTATAGCACACTACTTGATAGAAACAATGTGTTTTAATTTGACTCACAGTGTTGTAGAGTTGCAGTCCATAATAGCAGAGAGGGCACGGGGAGCAACTCAGTCTGTAGCTACAGTGGATGGCAGAGCCTGTTCACAGTTGTAAACCAAGAAGTACAGGAACCAAGGACTGCCTTTAAATGGCTCATCCCCAGGGATGGATTTCTGCCAGCCACACCCACCTAGAGGTTCTACAGCCTCCCCCAAACAGCCCCATCAGCTGGCAGTAAGTTTCAAACAGGAACCTGTGAGGAGATTTTCAGATCCAAACCACGACAAGATGCAATTAAACATTTCTACACTACTCCCACCGAGACACCAAACTAGGTTACATCACCAAAGAAAAAGTCATCCTGCCTTGAGAGATGGCATGACTCACACCTGCCCAAGTTGTTGATTATAATCCAGAGTTGTTTCCCATTTAGTAAAAGCCAGCTTGGAGCTGTGTAGACGCCAATCTTCGCAGAACACTGACAACACCGGAGGCGTTCTAAGTCAGCTCCCAGCTGCCGTGGAAATTCCGGGCTGTTTAGTTTTGTTTCACTTTTCGGCCAAGGAATGCTCAAGCCACATTTTGTCTCCTTAGAGTCCTGATAAAATATTCTCATTTTCTTGTCAGGATTTTTGCTTCTAAACTTGATCAATATATTTATGATATTTAAGTGGACCTGAATGAGTGACCACCAAAGAAATGCCTTGTTGAAAGTTTAAAACCATTTCTAAGCAGATCCAGAATTAAACTTGAAGAAGTCTCTGTCAACAAGAATAAAAGCCTGATGTCAGGCATGTGTAAAGATAGGGAGAGTTTCATGCTCTAAACTTTCCCCCCCAATATTCGCTGCTTTTGAGTTTGTGGAACATGGAAGTTTTGAACTCTTAAAAAAGAAAACTACTCTAAAGGCACCATATCTTCTCAGATCTTTATGAAATAGAATAAAATGTATGATCTGAAAATTATTCAGGGAATAAAGATCAACTAAATTTGTATGTGACAACTTAAGTTTCGTTTTTATGATTCTTTGTTTTGGTGTGAACTTTATCTTCCTACATTATGCAAACTCCATCTGAGAAAGAGCATTTTAAAACTGTGCAGCATAGATTATGAGGGAAAGCCAGGGCATCAGAAGGTGCTTTTTGTTTTCTATTTCGTTCAAAACCATTTTGAAAGATAACAATTATTTCTCAAGCTGTATAGATACTGTGATGTTTTTCAGGGGGAAAAAAAGTTCTAAATGAACACAGGTTGTGAAGACAGATTAGGGTGAGGTCATTTTTCAAGATGGAGAGAACAAAGTGAGCAATGCTGGCAGGTAGCAACACCTAGACAAAAAGTCTCCAAATAGCTCCTGTCAGGGTTTTCTGTAAAATTGCAGTATAATTTGATTTCACTTTTTTCACCCAATTCCATGAAATGGATTGCATTTACAAAACCAGATTGTTGTTTTGAGGCAGACAAGACTCTAAAGCGTTACCTACCCCTCCAGAAAAGCCTGGCAAGAAAGGAACTTTGTTCATTCGTTTTGATCATTTGGGCCAGGAAAGGGTGGGTCTAAAGTGGACAGCAGAAGCTGAGCCCTGTGAGGCTGTGTTCTCCACTGAGACTCAGAGCCTGCTCACTCGGGACTTCCTTCAGTCCCAAGAGGCTGAGGAGAGGCGTTCTACAGAGCGAAGGGAATCGCACAGGTCCTCAGGAGCCAGGCAGCCAGGGCACACAGGCAGGTGTGGACAAAATGCAAAATGAGCTTATGTAGAGTTCATGGGACAGAAAAGTACAGCAAGGACTGAAGTTAGTCCTTGGATTCAGGGATGCTTTTCAGCCCATGCCCCTTCATCTTGCTGTAGCTCATCTGCATCAGAATGGGCAAGGATCTGAAACAATGACATAGATGTAAGCTTTTACATAGGAAAGGCTTCTCCACATTAGTCGAATGTGGCAGAGAGCTGTGAGTGTGAGAATGGTGAGAACCCTCCTTCTGGGCCCTTGGAGACTGCTTTCCCTGGGATGCCCTTCAGAGTTTTCCATGCACTGGATACATCCCAGGCATTTTGCTGATGCCCTAATGAGCAGAATGGGTCTGACAGGGACTGGCTGGAGCCCACTGTAGCATACTGGAAGGTTGACGGCTTCTTTCTCATCCCAAGTCACTCGTGGCTTTTGTCAAGTTATTGTAACCTTCTGAATGTTGTTTTCCTCATCTGCCATTTCTAAGAATCCTTTCAGGCCTCTGCACGTATGTTCCAAATGTTGGTAGAAGTCTGAGACTTTAGTGGTTGCCGAAAACCTTATTTTCAGATTTTTCTGAATATTCTTCAAGGTCAGGTGAATTTCTTCCCGCTCAGCTGGATGGCAAAGTGGAAAGAGAGTGGAAGGCAAGCGTAAGTGGAATAATGATAGCAGAAGAAGGTTTCAGCTTAGCCAGAGAGCACAAATTAAACTCAAGTCTGTATCCTCAGAGAGTCGCGGCTCTGCACTCTCAGCCCAGATTGTTTTGCCACACCTGCGCATTAGAGAAGCTTAAGGAACGAAACGCTGCATTTAACCCTGGCCTTCTGTGAACCATCTTGCATGGCAGGAAGCAGGATAATCTTTTCCTTTTCTTGTTGTACTGCACATTTTAATAAACAACAGAGGGACAGACAGAGAGGAAGATGAAACAGGAGCAAAAAATAAAATAAAATAAAATCTATGCTTGTATGAGAAATAAAGGGCCTGATCACCTCCTCAGGCTCAGAAGATGGTGCAAGATGCATGTTTACATGTGAGCATTTGCTGATATGCAGGTCTAGTAACAGCTCAGTGAAGAACCTTGATCAGAATCCCACTGTGGTTACACAGGGGCATGACCTTCTGACCTTCTTGACAATAGTTTCCCACTGGCCCACTCTGCATACACTCACTGTCCATATGTAATAGGAAGGGGAGTGTCATACCCCTTCTTGAAACAGAAAGTCCAAATCTTGAGAAGTAGTTCTTTTCATTATTTTTAAAGCACGCTTTTTTCAACAATGAGCCCACCTCCTCACCATTAAAGAGGCCAAACTCCCTCTCCCTTCAGCAATTAGTATTGATCAGTTTAGCACAAGGCTTCGGGCTATAGGACTTCTCATTCGTAAAATTAAACCCTTCTGAGGTCCTTTCAGTTTCTTTTGAGTTTTGCATTAGAAATCAGGGACACTGTATGGTGTTGGTGCCCTGCATGTGTACACTAGTATACAACCTCCTTCGACCCTGATCAATTCTGATATGTCAGACATCTCTGCATTCACACAGGCAGAGACACTCACAGAAGTAAGACTAAGGTAAGACAACATGGTTCTCATCTCAGATGCAGAATTTAGGAGTGCCCCCAAAACACACTAATTGACAAAGATAATAATAGTCTCATGCAGTATTTTAAAAATTCAAATAGCAAACATCCACCATCAGTAAGATCTCAGGTTTTAATCTCTAAAGCCAGGCTGAGTTATATATAGTCCATTCTAAAGCACAAGGGGTAATACAGGGAATAGTGATTAACTGGAGAGTTCCATTTTCAGGGTTAAAAGGCTGCATTAGGTTGCTTTGCATCTTGACCCTTAATGCTGAGCACCCAGGGCTTCCTCACTCAAACCTCCTTCCCCTGTTACTACCAGATGTGTTAAGGATGTGGTTAGCAAACATTCCCCACAGCCAGAGGCATCTCGTCTGTTGTAGGTTTCAGAATGCCTTACTTTCTTGATGTACTGGGAAATGGACAAATTTTTGCAGGAAAGCAAAGGCATGTTGGCTAACAGATTAGGAAAGAATGGGGCTTATAAATCCATCTTCCTTTTTGCTCATGACTAACAAAGCAATCTTTTTTTTATTTTGACTGAAATATTAGGACAATCAGATAACTTTTCTGGTTGACTGATTTTCCTTCACTGTTTTAGGATTTCCTGAAATCAAGTAAACTTGCTAAACATGATAGCACTGTCACCGTGTAGCCAACACTCTCCCACAGCAGTCCAATCACAAAGACCTTGGCATGGGCTGGGAAATATTTCCTCTTGGCCTAAAGATCCAAAGAAAACTTAATTATCATGGATGAGAAAATCCAGCTGAACTCAGAGATTTACTGCGAAAATTAGATGTAGCATACTAATAAAGATGTTTTGTGTGCTATCAATTTGCCGAGCAAGCCTTCATTAGCCATAGTTGTGAAAGAGTAATACTATTTCGGTTCACACCACCATCCAGAAGATGAGGCCTTTACTCATGATTCGGTCATTCAGCAAGAAGCCTGGTAGGAAACAGGACTCCCTTTGCCCATCTGTATTAAGCATTGAATAAAATAAGCAAAATATATTTACCCATATACTCTGCAAAGGACCATTTTTCCTTTTATGAAAGAAAAAATCTCTTTAACAAAACCCTCAGTTCAACATTACTGACATTTCAAAGAATTTATTACAAGCATTTGAGATCCGGGAGGAACAACAAAGTTTATATTGCTTTGAGAGTGGCAGGGGAAAAAATTAGTTTACCAAGAATATACTTATACACTGCAGTGATTCTTTGTCATTGTTTGGATTTACCATTCCACTGTACTCTCTGTCGATTAGTCAGATAGTGGGGAAGGGATTTAGCAAAGCAGGCAGTGTGGCCTCACCACTCACTATGAAAGCTCACATCAAATAGTGAGAGACAGAAAGCATGTACAAGGTAGTGGTGGTGGAAATTATTGCAGCATTTAAATGTGGTAAGTCCTAACTTGTCAAATAAAACAGACCCATTGTTATCACGACAATGGGGCAGATCCATGAACTCAGCATGGAGCCTGGCACCACACACCTTCTAGTTCCAGCATTGTCTGTTGACAGGAGCAGGTGAACCAATCCCCAAATAAGTACAGAATGGTCTGAAACCCTTTTACCTCCATGTTCATAAATGTATCATTTGGCTGAAGCTTTTCTCTGAACAAGCAAAACTTGCAGTTATGTGAACTCAGAATAATATTCTAGTACTTTAACACTGTGTTATTCTTTATGTCTTAGCCTCATTTCCCACAAGTTTGAAGTAAATTTTCCGTGGGCTTTTAAATTGACTGCCAAATCATAGACTCGCAAGTGAATATTCCCTAGGTTGTAAAAACTAAAGCACTTTTACCAATCTCTGCAAACATTTGGTAAGCACAAATGGTGTGCATTGCAGACTTGAGAGGATCTGCAGATTAGACTTGGTGGCACCTTATAAAGTGTCTTTTCGAAGCAGACACTGCTAGGATCAAATGCTACCTCTGAGGAACACCCGGGTCAAGTCAGCACATCCAGCTGAACCTGTTTCCTCTGTGACTGGAGAGTGGAGCTGGGGATGAAATGTAATGGCATATGGGAGAGCTATTGATATGGTTCCAGAGGATAGAGCTAGGGTCCAGTGGTGAGTATCATTCATTGACTGTAGCTATTCTAACATGGGGAGGTAATGAGACCAACAGATGCACTTGGACAAATGTGAGCAATCACTCTTGGGCTACAAAAATGCATGCATTCATAATGTTTACCCCTGAGCCTTATCTTGTGACCCTGAGTCAGAAAGGTGAAGAAACTCTGAAGGGGACGTTTAACAAAGGCTGTTGAGAATCTCCAAGGGGTGTAAGCTAGAAAGAAAGTAGATGCTTGTATTTAATCCTGATGTTCATTAACCACCTCATTTTAAAGAATTAAGCCTGCAAAATCTCATTTTTACCATCAATATTATTAAGAACCAAAATAAACTTACTTCTAACTTACCAATGTAGTTTCTAACATGTAAAAAAAGGGGGCCTGGTTTACTTATTGTGAGTGTGTGTGCCTGTGTGTGTGCTCACACATGCGCTCATATGCTACTCACATAAGCAAACTAGAGGACAATTTTAGGGAGTTAGTTCTCTCCTCGGGATTGACCTCAGTGTAGTCCAATGGCAAGTGCCTTCACCAACTGAGCCACCTTACCAAGCCAAAGAATCTTAGTAATGTCAGCTCTTCCGTTAGCTTTTGAGACTTAGTTGTGCTTTTATTACATGAAAAGTTTATATTAGATGATGTTTTAAACCTTTCTAGACCCACATTCTATTCATGAAATAAATAGCATGGTTTAATGGCAAGGGGAAAAATCAAACATGTACACTATAATCCATAAAATACATGTAATGTTCAAGTAATACTCCTAATATTGGACTGATATTTATAGAGTGTTTTGAAATTTACATGTGTGTTTTCATATTCATTATTTTATTCATGGCCTCAAGAGCTAAAGCTCTAATTATTTATTAAATAAAAAATTTCCGTATATCTTACAGAATTAACTTCAATTTCACATTTCTATGCAACCCCTCAAAAGCTAAAATTATTTACAAATATTGAGTCTCAAAAAATTGAAGCAACTTCCTAAGCATCATTAAAATTGACAGAACTTGTACTCCAGTGTAAATGTGACTTCAAATTGTCATCACTTATATTTTTCTACATCTGTAATGTCTATTTTGGATGTCAGTGACCTATATGTTTGTGTGTTTTCCTTCTCTTTGGCCATCTCCCACTGCTAAGCCTGAATATTGAACCTTATGAGTACAAAAACAGAAGGGCACCCTGTTGGGTACACCATCCCCAGAGTGTACACAGACCTAGCACAACAAAGACAGAGTTGCCTCTCAGAGTGGCTGTCTAGTGGAAAGCACAATTCTATCCTTGGCCACTCAGTGAGTCTGTCTGTGAGGTCAGCAGAATGCGCAATGGAGGGAGTGCTTAACATTTGACTGCTACTGTCTCTTTTGAGTCTCAGAACTAGTGGCTATGTCTGAAAACCCAGCTGGGTTCCAATTAATGCACATTCCTAGCCCAGTAAATATTGTTTGAATTACAGTTTGACAGTGATGAGTCCAGTACCACTTTGTTTTCTCTAACAAGAGATATTTAACATTCATAATAAAGAAAAGAAGAAGTAAAGTTAGGAATCCCTTCGTTCCTTCGTTTTCTCAGCTGGACTCTTCAGAGTGGAGCCTCTGTCCTTGTATTGTATAGTGAAAATATAGGACACTTACAGCTTCTAATGAGAGCAAAATATTTTAAGAGCTCAGATAAGAGAAGTTTGAAAAGAATTCCTCTTGCTATCCTAGGAAAGCTCTCCAGGCCATGATCTGTAAGACTTAAAAGGTTAAATCTTGTTGATTAGGGAAAAATACCTTTGCATTACTGCCTATGATCTTAAAAAATGATGTTCCTTGCAAACTAAGTGCACACAGTACTCTGCATTCAAATGGACTTGCTGACCTAGGGCTAAAGCCAAGTGCACCTCAGAATCAACCTGAACAGGCAGAAAGTCAATGATGGCACAAACCAAAGATATGTTTGTATTTTGAATTGCCTATAGTATAAGAATTACATGGAGCCCATTTGAAATGTCTTCAGTGCACACAATCCACACACCATTGTAGCATCTAGTCTCTTCCCTAAGTCTCTTCTTACCAGAAAGGAAGACTGGCCTATGACCAAATATGGTCTAGGCTTCCGGGACCTTGTCAACTTGGCCACTATTATTCTCTCTCAACTTGTTTAACTCAAGCTACACAGACCCATAATCTTACAGCTGCCATTTGTCCCCAGTTCTTCCTCTTTATTTTTTCAAAAGGAAATTGCCAGTCTCTTTAGTTGGTCTCAGCACTGGCAGAACATTAGCAGCCATGAGTTTTTTGAATACTGATATGTAGGATCCACCTAGAACACTGGTTCTCAACCTGTGGACTGCAAGCCCTTTGGTTCTCTTATCAGATATTCACATTAAAATTCATTATAATAGCAAAATTGCAGTTATGAAATAGCAACAAAATAATTTCGTTGGCAGTCAGTACAGCATGAGGGACTGTGTTAAAGGGCCGCAGCATTGGGAAGGTTGAGAACCACTGACCTACAGGTCCTAAGTGAAGTTGAGCATCCGCAGCTCTCAAACTCCCAAGAAGCCTCCAAAACAGAGATAAGGTAAGCAACCAGCTATTTTCTTAATAATAGACTCCAAATGACCCATTTCTAAAACAGTGAGCAAAAGCTTTGTCTGAAAGTGTTGACTGCATGAGTGAACCCTTACTACTCTTAAGACACAGAGATCTTCATTTCGATAAAGAATCAGCCAGTGTCACTTGCACTGTCTGCCTCTCCAGAAGTGTAGTGCATCAGGGAATCTGCGGCTTATTATCTATGTGACCCACACTCTACATGCAGGCTAATAGACCTCTATCTGCAGAGGGAAAGAATCTTAGTGACGTGTATCCAACACCTAGAATATTATAATGGAAATAAACAATCCTTTTTTATTATTTAGTACCCTTTTAAAGATCTGAGTGTATTAGATGTCCTTCTATGGCTAACTGCTGACCCTTCTAGCTAAGGGCTTCTTAAACTTTTTTTATCTGAGGAAGTGTATTGGTATATGAACTTTCTTTACAAATTAAACATTTATTGATAATAAATTACAAAGAAATTTCTTTTGAAACAAATTTGATATACATATAATTTTACCTCTTATGATGGACAAAATAAAATTTAGACACTAATGACAAATTGCGCTATCACTTTTTAATAAAGAATGAAAGTTTCTTTTATATTTAGTGTTTGTGTGTATGTTGTACATATACCACCACACACACGAGAAGGTCAGAGGACTCTTTGCAGAAGTTTCCTTCTGTCATATGGGTTCTGAGGATCAAACTCATTTTGTCAGTCTTGACTGCAAGTATCCTTACCTATTGAACCATCTCATCAGCACCGAAAACCAAGATGTTAGTCAAATACTTGATGCTGCAGGATGTAGGGCATCTTCAACAGTTTTCAGAGTGGATCAATATTTTGATTTTATGATCATCATCAGTGCTAAGAATATTTACTCAAATGTGAAATATAAAATTTCAGAACTGTGTTTAGACATATTTCAGAAATTGTTGAAAATTCTGTTCTAATTTCAAGCCAAAATTCATTTAATGACTGTGATTAACAATTGTGGTTGTCAGTTTCATATACCTGGCAAGAGGGAACATGAGGTTATGAACTGCTTCTGTCAGATTGTCCTGGCTATGGGATTATTTTCTTTATGCTAATTGATGTAGAAGGGCCCAGTCCATGGTAGCCAGTAACACCCCCTAAAGCAGCTTATCTGGGATTGATAGAAAGCAGGCTGGACAGGAGCAATAGGCAGTAGACAGTAAGCCAACGAGCAATATTTCTGTGTCTTCTACATGAAAGGCCCTGCCTTGAAGTCTTGCCTTGGCTTTCCTCAATGACAGACATAATCTGGAAGGTGGAATAACCCTATTGTCCTCAAGCTACTCTTGGTTGTGATATTTATCAGGATAATAAAAGCAAACTAGAACAGAAATTGTGCTGGAGGTAGGTTTTCTGGAGTGATTGACCTGACCATGTTGATTTGAGGGAGAATTGTAGGAATTAAGCTGGATTGAAGAATTTTGTCTAGAAAAACCTTTGTCTGTTCAGAGCTTGATAAGATATTGTTCTGAGAGCTTTGGGAAAAAAAATATTGTTGAAACAAATGTGGAAGCCTGATTTGTGATGTGTTGGAGGGAAATGCTCTATCAGGACTGTTCCTATGGTATATTTGTATTAAGAATCTAAGCTTGTGGTGCCTTGGATGAGAATGGCCTTCGTAGACTCATATATCTGAGTGCTTAGTCCCCAGTTGGTGGAACTGGTTGGGAAGGATTAGGAAGTATAGACTTGTTGGAGGGGGCATGTTACTGGTGTGGGCTTTGAGGTTACAAAAGCTCATGCTATTTCCAGTTAACTCTCTTTGCTTCTCTCTGCCTTGAATTTGTGAGTCAGATGTGAACTCTTAGCTGCTGCACCAGTGTGCCTTGCCAGCCTACCTGCTGCTATGGTCCTCACTATGGTGGTCATGGACTCTAACCTACTAGAACTGTAAGCCCCAGAACTTTACTGGGACAATAGATAATGGTCAACTGAGGCTGGAAATATTGGATAAAATATTAATATATTGAGGTGAAAACACCTATGCTTCATTGGAAGAGTGAGGGAGTGTTTTTCTCAGTGTCAGTACACAAAAGCGGTAGTCCAGAAAAGACCAAGCCTACATCTCAAGGTGGAAGGTAAATTAAACAATTTGTGAATCTCTGGCAAGATACTCATTCTGAAGGCATGAATGGTTCACAGGGAATAGCTAAGGCTCTATGGCAGCCTTGGGGTTCCTTCGGAGGAGAAGGTGAAGCTCCTGTTGCAATGGAAACTCGAGATTATTAGAGACACCAGACTGTGGGATAACCATCAAGGATAATAGCAGTTGTGGAGTGGAACAGGTCTAAACCTCCAAAACAAGCTGTGTAGGCTATGGCTGGTAGAACTAGAGAGGTGGGCCTGCCCAAGCCCTTTGGGACCCAGAAGCCTACACCACGAATAAGATCCAGTTATCAGACACCATTAACACTACTGGATTTAGTTTTAGTTTGATTCTATTGTTTTTATGTCCTTGTCCTTGCTTTTTGAAATAGGAAATATGTAACTCATTTTTGATTTTACAGGAGCCCACAAATAAGAGACTTGAGATATTTTAAAGAGTCATTGAAGCTTTAAATGATGGAAATTTCAAAGACCGAAGGACTTTAAAGTTCTACTCTATGTCAAGTATGTCCAACAGACAGGGGTGGACTTGTGATGGCTAATCTTAGTTGTCACCTTGATACACCTGTGATAAAGAAAACTTAACTGAAGAATTTCTCCCATCACATTGTCCAATGGTCATATCTGTGGAGGTGTTTTCCTGATTGCTAATTGATGTAGGAATGCCCAGTCTACTAGGAGTGGTGCCACCCCTGGGTGCATGGTCCTGTATTGTACAAGAAAGCTGTCTGAACTAAAGTAGGAGATAGCAAACCAAAAAACTACATTCTTCCATGATTTCTCCTTCAGACTCCTTTGTATCCTGCCTTACTTCCCTCAAAGATAGATCATAAGATGGAAGTGTAGAATGAATTAAATCCTTTTCTCCTTTCTCGGTGTAGTTTATCACAGCAACAGAGAAAGAGAACGAAGACAATAATAACTTTTATGAAACTCAAACAACAATTTTGAATCTATCTCTGTCTCTGTCTCTCTCTGTCTCTGTCTCTCTCTCTCTCTCTCTGTGTGTTGGGGGGTTGTGGGTGTTGTGGGTGCTGTATGAGTGGTGTAAACACATGGATGTTTGGATCCACACTTGGACATCTGGAGACCAGAGGAAGATGTGGAGGATCTTCCTCTATCCTTCTCTATCCTCTATTGATCTCTACCCTATTCCCTTGAGACAGAGTTTTTCAATGCACCAGAAGAAGTCTGTTTTTGCTATATTGTATTGCTAACAATAATTATATTAGTAGCCTTCCCTTGAGCCCATGAGCCATCCTGGCATAGGTTCTTGACTATTTTGACAGTCTCAAGAACGGATTCTATTTTCTGGAGTGAGACTTCAATCCAATCAAAAGGTGGTTATTTATCCCCGTAACATTCAGGCCATTACTGCACCATATCTTGCAAGGCAAGCCCTGGTTGTAATTCATAGGGTTCACAGCTGGTGAGATTGATAGTTTCTCCACTTTATATGAGGCAAGTATGTTGTGTCTTTAGCACACATACTTACTGTCCTACTGTCAAGTTCTGGAGAGTAAATAATAGCATTGATAATACCCTGTAATGTTTAGGGGATATAGAAATCCTTTAGCCAACAACTCAAAAGGAGATAAACCATTTGTGATACTAAGGTTTATATTTGGGATCCTATGGTGTCTAGCAGAGCTGTTTCCTCCTTTATAGCATAACTCAATTTAAATTCTTTTTCTATGTGGGTATGTGTTTGTGTGTGTGGTTATATGTAGTGCATATGATGTATATTCATATTTTAGGAAGCATCTGCATTTCTATATTTCCAAATATTTCTATATTTCTGTTCAAAGGATAATTAGTGTTGTTCAGACCTTCCTGTGTTTCCCTTCTACCCTTTCTCCCAATTCCTACCCCATTTGGTCCTTCCTCTTCCATTTTTTCCCATCCACCTTTATAACACTAAATTCTATTCCCCCTTCCTGGAAAGATGCCCTCCCATAGTGCTGCACTAGTTGTCTAACCCCTGTGTTTATTCTCAGTGAAACACACATATCTAAAGCTCAGGAGCAGCAGCTAGATGTGAGGGAAAAAAAAAACTGCAGTGGTTGTCTTTCTTAGTCTGGACTACTTGACTCAGGATAATTGTTTTCAGTTCCATCCATTTTCCCACAGATTTCATAACTTGGTATTTTTAACAGCCTAGGAACATTCACTGTGTACATGTACACATTTACATTACTCACTCATCAGTGTGTGGTCATCTAAGCTGTTTTCATTTCCTGTGTACGGTGACTGAAGCAACAATGAACTCAGATGGGAAGGTACCTCTGCTGTGCAGAATAGAGGCCGTCAGGAACACTCTAAGGAATGTACAGCTGGATCTGGCAGTAGAGGGCTTTTCAGCTTTGGGGGAAATGCCACACAGATTTGTCTACTCCACAACAGTAAAAATTCCCACCAGCAATGAATAGGTGTTCTTTATTTCTCCACATCCTAGACCACATTTGTTATAATTTGATTTTTGTTTGTCTTATTTTTTATCTTGACCATTCTGGCTGGACTAAAGTGAAATCTCAAGGTAGTTTTAATTTTCATTTACCCGATGGCTAAAGATGTTGAACTTTTTTTGTTTTGTTTTTTGTTTTTTTGAGACAGGGTTTTTCTGTGTTGCTTTGAAGCCTGTCCCAGAACTACTTCTTGTAGACCAGGCTCCATAGAACTCATAGAGATCAGCCTGCCTCTGCCTCTTGAGTGCTGGGATTAAAGGCATGTGCCACCACCGCCCTGAAAGATGTTGGACATTTTTTCAGTGTTCATCACACACTTGTGTTTCATTTTTTGAGATCTATCTGTTTTGTTCCATGCCCCATTTTTAAATTGAATTATTTGTCTTAGAGTTTAACTTCTTTGTAGTTCTTTGTATATTCTAGATATTAACCCTCTGTCAGATATATAGCTGGCAAAGATTTTTCCATAATGTAAGGTGCCTCTTTACTTGAGTGATGGTATCATTTTCTGAATAGGAGCTTTTCATTTTCAGGTCCCTTTGTCAGTTGTTCTCGCTGGATTTGCTACAGGGTCCTGTTCAAAAAAAACTCTTCCTGTGTCTGTAAGTTCAGACATATTTCCTACATTCTCTTCTCTCAGATTCAGGATTCTAGTCTTATGTTGAGATCCTTCATGCACATGGAGTTGAGTTTTATGCAAAAGAATATAGACAGAGTTTCATTCTTCTATATACAGTCATCCAGTTTGGCAAGCACTATTTGTTGAAAATTTTGTCTTTTCTCCAATATGTATTTTGTTTGTTTCTCGATTTAAAAAAAAAGTTTGTGGACTTAAGTCTGGGTCCTCAATTTTATTTCATTGATTGGCATGTCTGTTTTTATGTGTGTACCATGCTGTTTTTATTACTAAAACTCTGTCATATTCCTTAAGATTAAGGATGGCAATACTCCAACAGGTCCTTAATTGCTCTGGGTTGCTTTAGTCAACCTGGTTTTCTTGTGCTTCTATATAAAGTTTAAGAATATTTCTTTTTCAATTTCTGTGAAAAATTGTGTTGACATATTGATGGAGACTGCATTGTTTTGGTTTTGTTTGGTTTGGGGTAATATTGGGTCTATAAAAAGAATTTGGAAATGTCTCCTATCTAGTCTATGAAATAATCTAAGCTATATTGGTGTTAGTTTCATTCTTTCTTTCTTCCTTTTAGAAGACAGAATTCTGTGCTAAATTGATCTTGCTTTGAGTTTTTCTCAATAGTAAGATTTTTTTCTCTTATTTTTTTCATAGAATATATTTTGGTCATGTTTCCCCTCCCCCAATATTTCCAAATCCTCTTCACTTCCGTATTCATCCAACTTCATGTCCATTGTCTTCTTTTTTCTCTGTCTCTCTTTATTTCTGTGTCTCTGTCTCTCTCCCAATCTCCCCTACCTCCACTCAAAACAAAACAAAAAAGTTAAAATTAAAACAAAAAATTTACTAACAAGACAAAAATTATCAAACTAAAAAGTATACCCGCAAAACATATCTGTTTTGTGTTGGCCAACAAAACCTGGGCATTGGGCCTACACTGGTGTGTGTTTAATACACCCAGTGACATTCTTTAGAAAAAATATTTTTATAGCAGGTATAAATTATAAATAGCTACTGGGTTTAGGTGGTATTTTGTGTCTGTTGGGAAGTTTTCAGTGCTGCTACTCTGTCTGGCTTGAACTTATGCTGATCTTATGCATGCTACCAGTCTCTGTGAGTTCACATACACATCAGTCCTATTGTTTCTTGGAAGACTCTTTCCTCCAGTTCATCCACCACCTCTGGCCCTTACAGCCTTTCACAATCTTCTACATAGATCCCCAAGCTTTGGGCAAGGAAGGGGAGTAGATACCCCATTTAGGGCTGAGTCTACAAAGTCTTTCACTCCCTGCATATTGTCCAATTGTGAGTCTCTGTGTTAATTCTCATCTACTGCAAGAAGTGGTGCCTCTCAGTGAGGGCTCAGCCATGCGCACACAGAGTCTTCCCAGCACCATAAACACTAATCAGAAGGACTGAAGTTTCTAGTTGGGCATCAACTTGATTTCTCCATGTTCAGTGACATAAGTGTTGTCTTCAGCAAGAGGCCCTTGCCATCCATTTGTGGAAAATAACCAATAGCCTGGTCAATAGACTGTGGTATTTGGAGGAGTCTGTAGGATCCCCTTTGGCCAACAGCTAAGCAAGTTGTAACCCATCCTTCATTCTGGAGGTTTAACTTGGTGTCATATATAGTTGGATAATTGTCTCCCCCATTATTTGATGGCTCCATTTAAATTCATTTCATATATGTATAAATTTTATGAAGATTCTATAGTAGTAGCTTTCCACATGGTTTTTCAAGAAGCCTTGGTGTTAGTTGTCCCTCCCCTTATTCTCTCCTTGACTCTGTTCTCCAACCCCTCTCCTTTAATCCTCCTATTCTAATTTCCTTTTATCTCTTTATAACACTATATTCTATTTTTCCTTCCTTGGAAGATCTCCTTCTTGTCAGTACTCCCTTATAATATAACTAATCTCTTTGGTTATTCGTATTATATAGTGCATATTGAAAGCTTAAAAGCAACACCCACATATAAAGAAAAACATGAAATATTTGCCTTTTGGGGTTGGGGTTATTCACTCAGAATGTCATTTATTTTAATGGTAAGCATTTTGGTTTTTTTGAAGGCCATTTTCACAATATTACTCCTATGGATCCATGTCCATGTGAGATTTTTATATCTTTTAATGGCTTTTTCAATTTCTTCAACATCTTACAGTTTTTATTATACAAGTCTTGCTTGTTTAGAGTCATCCCAACATAACTTTTGAGGCTATTGTAAAACATATTGTTTCCCTGATTTCTTTCTCAATATGTTTGTCATTTGCAGATAGAAAGCTTTTGTGTGTTGCTTTTGTATTCTACTACTTTGGTGAAAGTGCTTATTAGTTGTAAATGTTTCCTATTGGAGTCTTTATGGTCTTTGATTTATAAAATCATACATCTGCAAATAGGGTTGCTTTGGTCTCTCCCTTTCATATTTGTAACCCTTTGATCTCCTTTATTTGTCTTATTGGTCTAGCTTAGACTTCAAGTTTTATAATCATTGGGTATGAAGAAAGTAGACATCCTTGTCTTGCTCCTGATTTGAGTGGTAATGCTTAGTGTTTCTATTTAGGATGATGTTGGCTTTAGATTTGCCTTAAACTGGATTAATTTTATTGAGGTATGTCCCTTGTATCACTAGTCGCTCCAGGAATTTTATCATGAAGGAATGTTGGATTTTCTCAGAGGCCTTTTCTGGACCTAATGAGATCATCATGTGGTTTTTAACTTTCAGTCTATTTATGTAGTACATTACATTTATTCATTTCTGCATGTTGAACCATCCCTGCATCTCTGGGACAATACCTACTTGATAAAGATGGATAATCTTTTGGATGTGATTTTGGATTGAATTTGCAAATATTTTAGTGAAAACTTTTGCAACAATATCCATAAAGGATTACTGGTCTATAGTTGTCTATTTTGGGGCTGTCATTTGGGTGTTTGTATTGTTTTAGTATTAGGGCAATCATGGCTTCACAAAAAGAATTAGGAGTGTTCCTTCCATTTCTATTTTGTGAAAATTTCAGGTGTATTGGCATTCATTCATTTTTGAAGGTCTAGGAGAACACCACACTAAATCCACCTGATCCTGGAATTCTTTGCTGCTGCTGCTGCTGCTGCTGTTGTTTGCTGTTTGTTGTTGTTGTTATTGTTGAGAGATTTGTAATTACTGCTTCTATTTCACTAGGGGTTATAGGTCTGTTTAAATTCTTTATTTCATCTTGATTTAAACTTGTTGGGTCACATATGTCATGAAATTTGTCCATTTCCTTTAGATTTTCCAGTGTGTTGGGAAACAATTTATTAAAGTATGTTCTTATGAGTCTCTGAATTTTCTCAGTGTCTATTGTAATATCTCCCTTTCACCTGTAAGTTTATTCATTCTAATCTTTCCTGGGTGTCTTTTGGCCAGTTTGGTTAAATATTTGTTGGTCTTTCTGATTTTCTTAAAGAACCAAATCATTTCACTGATTCACCATTTTTTTTGTCTAATTATTCTATTTCAATGATTTTAGTCCTAACTTTATTTCTTCAGGTCTACTCCTTTTGGGTGTTGTTTCTTCTTGTTTCTCTAGAGCTTTAAAATGTTTTGTTATTGACATAATATCTCTCCAGTTTTTATGAAGTACTTAGTACCATGAACTTTCCTCATAGAACTGATTTGGTCGGTCCCATATGTTTGGGCATTTTGTATTTCCATTTTTGTTCGATTCTAAAAGGGGTTTTATTTATTATTTTTTGTTTCTGCCTTGGTCCAACTTTTATTTAGTAGTGAATTGCTTAGCTTCTATGGGTTTGTATACTTTCTGCCATTTCAGTTGTTGTTGATATCCAGCTTTAATCCATGGTTATCAGATAGGATGCAGGGTGTTATTTCAATTTTCCTTTATCTGAAAAGATTTGCATTGTATCCTAATATGTGGTCAATTTTGGAGAAAGTTTTATGAGTTACTGAGAAAAGAAATATATCCTTAGTTTTTGGGTGAGATGTTCTATAAATATCTGCTAGGTCCATTTGATTTATGGCATTATTCAACTACAGCATTTCTCTGTTTAGTTTTTATTTGCATGACCTGTCTACTGCCTAGAGTAGTGTGTTGAGTTACCCCTCTATCACTGTGTGAGGCACTATATGTGATCTTAGCTAGACTAGTGCTTCCTTTATGCTCATTCTTTATGTTTGGGTGCCCTTGTGTATGGTGCAGAAATACTTTGAATTGCAATATCTTCTTGGTGGATTTTTCCTTTAATGAATATGCAGTGTCCTTCCCTATCTTTTCTGAGAAGTCTTGGGTTGAAGACTATTTTTTGAGTCATGAAAATAGCTGTTTGCTTGCTTGTTGGGCCTATTTGCTTAAAATACCTTTTTCTATCTTTTAACCCTAAGGTGATGTCTGTCCTTGATAGTAATACATGTTTCCTGGATGGAAGAGAAAACTCGATTTTTTTTCTAATCTGGTCTTAATCTGTGTCTTTTTATTTTGAATTGGAACCATTAATATTAAGAGTTGTTAATGAGCACTGTTTATTTATTCATTATTTTTTGTGGTAGAGGGTTCTGTTTTCTTTCCTTTTACTTACTCTACTGGGATTATTTACTCCCTGTAGTTAACCTCACATTGAAGGGTTTTTTTTTCTTTTTGTGCTTTCTATAGAGTTGCATTGGTGGACAGAAATTATTAAATTTGTTTTGATCCTGGAATGCTTTTCTTCTTCAGCCTGTTGTGATTGATAGTTTTTTTCTGGGTATACTAGTCGAGGTTGGCATCTGTGTTCTCTCAAGACTGGTAGAACATCCATCCAGGCCCTTTGACTTTCCAAGGCTCCTTCGAAAAGTCAGGTGTTATTCTAATTGCCCTACCTGTATATGTGACTTGGACTTTTTCCCCTGCGGCTTTTGATATTTTTTCTTTCTTCTGTACATTTAGTGTTTTGATTATTATGTGTGTTGTCGGGAGTTTCTTCTCTGTTATGTCTACTTGGTATGATTCCTGTACCTTGATAAACATCTTTCTTTAGAATAGGAAAATTTTCTTCTATGATTTTTTTTTAAATATTTTCTGTGTCTTAGACCCGGGTTTCTTCTCCTTCCTCTATGACTACCATTTGTAAATATCTTGTTCTAGTGTCTCAAGATTTCCTGGATGTTTTGTGCCTAGGATTTTTTTTTTTAGATTTAACATTTTCTTTGATTTAGCTATCCATTCCTTCAGTGCCTGGGATTCTTTCTCCCATGCCTTGTAGTCTATTGATGAGGCTTACTTTTGACTTTCTAAGTTTTTATTTTCAGCTTTATTTCAGTTGTGTTTTCTTTGTCAAGCCTATTTTTTCTTAAAAATAAAATCTACTTTCATATATTTAATTGTTTTTATTATTTCATTCAACTGTGATCTCAAGGCCTTCATTAAGGTATCTTTTCAAGGTCCTTGAATATATTCATAATTGCTATTTTGAAGATATTGTCTTGTACTTCAGCTAAAGTGCTAATATGATATATAATAGGGTTGGTGGCTTCTGGCAGAAGCATATTGTCTTAGTCATTTATGTTTGTATGTTTTTTTGTGCCAGTATCTAGGCATATGAAGTTATGATGTTCAAGTTGTTTCTTAGTGTAAATTTCTCGTTTCCCCATTGTTGGTTGGCTTTTCCATTCTTTGGTTGCTTTTGCCTACTCTGGGTTTAGTCAAGTGTTGTGGTTATAGGATCCCTGGTAAAGAATGTTCCTTCTGGGTAAGTGCTTGTGTCAAAGAGACAGAGCAAGTGGAGAAGGAAAAACTGAAAGTGAGAATGGGACAGAACAAGGGAAACCCTAGGTTTACCCCAAGACATAAAATCCCTGGTGGATCCAGTTGCAAGGTTTGTAATCACTGCTTCTATTTTAGTGTATAGTGTGAGTGTATTTAAATTACTCACTTCAGGAGGCTGGAGAGATGGCTCAGAGGTTAAGAGCACTGGCTGCTCTTCCAGAGGTCCTGAGTTCAATTACTGAGTTCCAGAGGTGTGCAACCATCTTGAGTAGGATATGCTCTCTTTTGGAATAAAGCTATACATGCAGATAGAGCACTCATACACATAAAACTAAGTAATTCTTTTAAAACACTATTTATTAATATTAATTTTTTCAAAGGACCAATGTTTTGTTTCACTTACATTTTTTATTATCTTTTGTTCATTTCTTTGTTTGTTTCTGCTTCCTTGATTGAACCCCTGAGTTTGATTAGTTCTTCACATCTGCTCTTTTAGGGTGTTGTTTGTTCTCCTTTTGCTAGGACTTTTCAGCATGTCATGAAGTTATTAGTCTTTAAACTCTGTTACATTTACTTGCTTTATTCTATATGTATGTATTCCCTACATGTATATATGCGCACAGTGCCACATGTGTACAGTGCACTCAGAGGCCAGAAGAAGGCATTCCGTCTCCTGTAACCAGGGTTAAGGCAGTTGTGAGCTATCATGTGGGTGCTGGGAATTGAACCAGGTCCCCTTAAAGAGCAGACAGAGCTCTGAACCACTGAGCTATCTCTCCAGCCCCAAATGATTAAGTTACTAATATGAGATCTCTCCAGAATTCTGATGTAGGCACTTAGTGCTATAAATGTTGCTCTTAGGACTGTCTCCACTGTGTCCCATAGATTTTGGTATGCTGTGTTTTCATTTTCATTCAGTTCTAGGAAGTTTTAAATTTTTTTCTTGATTTCTTTCTTTACCCAATTTTCAGTCCATGGTTATTTGTTTCATTCTGTGTTTGTGCACGTTCTTCGGTTTCTAATGTAGTTGATATCCAGCTTTCTTCCTTTGTAGTCAGATAGGATACATGAGTTTATGTCAGATTTCACATATTTGTTTAGACTCCCTTTTGTACTATTATGTGGTCAATTTTAGAGACAGTTCCGTGGGATCCTGAGAAGAAAGTGTATTCCTAAGTGTTTGGGTGCTATGTGCTGTAAATGTCTCTTGGGTCCATTTGATTTATGATGTCATTTAACTCCAGAGTTTCTCTATCTCGTTTTTTTCTGGGTGACACATCTGCTGGTGAGAGCAGAGTATTGAAGTTGCTGTTTATCAATCTGATAGGGTCAATTTATGATTTTATATCTAACGGTGTTTCTTCTATGAAATTAGGTATTTGGCGTATAAAAATGTAGAATTATAATATTCTTTAGGAGGACTTTTTCCTTTAATGGGGTTGAAATGACTTTCCCTGCCTCTTCTCAGTAGTTTTGATTTGAAATCTATTTTGTCAGATATTAAAATAATTACACCTACCTGTCTCTTCATTCCATCTGCTTTTTCTCATCTTTTTCCCTTAAGGTTCTGTCTGTCCTCCAGGCTGAGGTATGTTTCTTGAAAGCAGCAAAGAGATGAATCCTGTTTTCTAATCCAATCTGTTCGCCTGTATCTCTTTATTGGGAGATTATTAACATTGATAGTCATTGCTGAATAATGTTTGCTAATTTGTTTTTCATTGTTGTGGTGTTGTTTACTTGCATCTCTTCTGGTAAACTGTTGTAGGTATCTTTAATCCTCTCTTCTGATGAAAATATTCCTTCTAGTATACTCTGTAGAGCTGACTTAGTAGACATAAATTCCAAGAATTTCTTTTTAAAAGGAAACAGTTTTCTTTCTCCTTTTATCACAGCTGATAGTCTTACTTAATACTGTAGTCTGTGCTGGTATCTGTGGTCTTTCAGAACTTGTAGAACTTCAGTCAAGGCCATCCTGGCTTTCACAGTCCCCAATAAAAAATCATATGCTATTATGATGGGCCTACCCATTTTTATACATGATTTGGTCTTTTTTTAAAACCACTTTCAGTATCATTTATTTGTTCTATAATTTAATGTTTTGATTATTATATGCTATATGGAGTTTCTTGTCTGTTTTGTGTTTTTCATGCTTCTTATACCTTAATAGATTTGGAAAAGTCTCTTCTATAATTTTGTTGAAAATATTTCTGCACGTTTGACCTGGGATTCACCTCCTTCTGCACCTATTATACATAGCTTTTGTCTTTTGATGTTATCCCAGGTTTCCTGAATGTTTTCTTCCTGGTTTTTCATTGTTGTTGTTATATGTTTTGGTTTTTTGTTTGTTTTGAGAGTTAACATTTCCCTTACTGGATGAACCATTTCTTATACCTTGTCTTCAAGACCTGATATTCTCTCCTCTACTTGATCTAAATATTTGATGAGACTTTATTCAGAACTTTTTGTTTGAATACCTGAGTTTTTCCATTTCAAGTTTTATTTTGGTTTGGCTTATTCTGCCCCCCCAGAGATTCTATTCCCTTATTAAATTCTATTTTATTACCTTGAATTGTTATTATTTCATTCAACTCTGTTTTCATGGTCTTCACTCATGCATTTATTCATATCCTCTTTGAGTTACTTGAACAGGTTTATAATTGCTATTTTGAAATTTTATATATCAGCTAAGTTTCTTTTCTAAGAACACATTAGGCTAAGGGTGCTGGTTTCTGGAGTACACATATTGTTCTGGCTTTTCATGGTTTTGTGGTTTAGGGATGGGTCGTAGGCATATGGATTTAGGTGGTTTCTGGTGTTTCTTGGTATGGTTGTCTTATACAACCACCTTTGGGTAGCAGTTGCGTTGATTTTTGCTTGCTTTGCTATTACTCCAACTTGTCAAGTTGTAGGCCAGTGGAATGATGCTTGATTTTCAGTCTTGGGTTACCTCTGTGGTTCTAAGTGTGACTCTTCGTGGTTCTGTATTGGTGAGGTGGGTGACATGCTTATAAGCAGGCATCAGGTCGGGGACTGGCTATGAGAGTCTCTAATTAGAGTTCTGTGTCAGGATACATGTGATCCTGGATTCTAGGCAGGAGTAGGGAAGCTGACAGTTCATAGAGTTCTGATTTAGATGCCCAGTTCTAATTCCACTAGGTCCCAGGTCAGTGGGTGATGTTGATCATTATTGCTCACCAGCTGCTGATGGTAAGTATTGAGGATATTCAGCCCTTACTTGGACTGGCAAAGCTCTGCTCAGAGAACCTTCAGGTCCCAATGTTCTTTTCCATGGATGGGAAGTTCTGCGTGAAGCCCTTGAAGAAACAAGTTGCATAGCAGGAAATGATGTCAAAACCTCAGCCACTCACTGCAATACAAGCTTCTTCTGTGTTTTTTTAAATTTTGGAATTTTCATTGTTAGAAAGGGGTCTCACCAGAAACACATCATTTCTTTCCTTACAGATGAGGATGGTGGTAAATAGCCCAGTTGGAGAAAATATTCTCACTTTCTTACCTACATGGTCTTCTTCCCAGTTTAAATCTTTCTCCTGATTTAAATGTTGACCTTATTCCAGCTCAAATATCAGTTCCTTTAAAGATGGAGATGAAGACAAGGCCATACATCCTTTCCTGTCTTTAGTGAGTATACTGGCTTGATGAAGTCATTTCTACCAAATTAAAATACCAATACAGAGAGATCACAGTGGTCTGTGGCTACTAATTAAATTAGACCTAAGATAGACAGCAGCATCCCTATGAGAGGCCATCAGGTCACACATTGAGTTTTAGACCTGATTTGCCTTGCTCTATGGATATGATGACCATGCCCATCTATGTTCATAATGTCTTTTATGTACCAGTGAGAGAGCACTATCTGCCTTACTGGAAATTAGAATCTTCTCTTATACCATTGTATCAAGACTTGGGGAGAAGTAAAAATCAAGATACTTCTAAAATGGTAACAAAGCACCATCAGAGCCCCAGAGGCTGCAGCCAGAATGCCATCCTCTGTACTGAGTTTCAAGTCATATATCTATTATTAGGTAAGTGATTAGTGCTCTTAATAGACTGGGTGGGGGTGCACTGGATACAGCATGAAATACAAATTAAGCATCTGGTCTCCAGTCAATGTATATTTTCAGGATGGCTATTCTGGAAAAATAGGGAATTCATCTCATACAAGCTTGAAGTAGTGCCATCATGGTAGAACAATATTTTTTGGATAAAATGGAATAACATTTTCAAAAATACCTGCCCTTTTGAAGTTCCAGGTCTGTCTTTTTTTGTTTCCTGCAAGAAAGCAAATGAGCCCAAAAATCTAGTTGAATTCTTGACACCTACTCAATATCAGCCTCCACCAGATCGGACAGGCAGTTCTCCAGATTAAATGGCCAGGGAAATAAGTCTCATTAACACTTTCAATATCCAGCAACAGAAACCTAACAGAACTTGTACAAATACCAGCCTTGAGAGCGTAGATGAATGCCTCTGATGAGCTAAGAGAAAGAGAAAAGAAAGAAAGAAAGAAAGAAAGAAAGAAAGAAAGAAAGGAAGGAAGGAANGAAAGAAAGAAAGAAAGAAAGAAAGAAAGAAAGAAAGAAAGAAAGAGAAATAAACTCTTTAACCTAGCCAGCACAAATCCAACATGTATATGGCTATGTCCTTCCATTCAAGGGTTAGACTATATATGTATAAATGTGTATGTGTGTGTGTGTGTGTTGTGTGTGTGTGTGTACTGTCCATCTTCATAGTTATGTGTCTGAGATTCCAATATTTGTGTGCATATATTCACATGCAGATATTTATTTAGAATCCCTCTTGGAAACATAGCTCAGGGACTCTGCAGCCTCACTTAAGGTGCTGTCCTCATAGTACCTGCAGATCAGTGGAGGGTAAGCAAGGGGTAAGAATGACATTGTCTACTTTACTTTATGTTTCTCACCCTTTCTGCCTGGATGTCTTGAGAGAATGACTAAGCAGGGCTGGAGATTACGAATTTGCTTAAGTGTGAATGGTTCATTGCGGAGTGTGAGGCGGACCCTCCCTGAAGGTGATTGACTGGGCCTGCAGGTCTTCACACTTGATGCCTGGATTTGACTTGGAAAGTCTGCCAAGTCTTTTACTGGGAAATTTATCTTAATTAGATCTGAAAGACCCGCCACAGCAGAATAGTCACACCGATTAAAATGAAAAACAGGAGAAATTACTGATCAAATTAATCATAATGTCGGGTTACAGCTGTAGGTCTGATGTAATTTGCCACTCCAGTGAGTTACATCGGCCCGGGCCCTGGAAAGGAAGCTGGCTTTATGCTGATCCGTAACACCCGCGCGCTCCAGGCGGCCAGCAGGAGGCTGCTTCATTCATTTTCCTGGCTCGTGCTGACCTCCCTGCTGCAACTAGAAACAAATCAGGCACCAAACAATCGGGGTCGGGAAAGCCAGGCAGGGTAAGCAAGAAACATTCCCTACCCACTGAGTGTACTAGGGCGCTGCCTCAAAATGGTGAGCACTCTCGCGTTCGCTGAGCTGGATGGAGCTTTTCGGTTTTCCACTTAACCTCCTTTTAGTTTAACTGGGACTTCCCTGACACGGATTAGATGCAGAATGGGAATCAAAGGGTCAGAGGCCAAAACCTCTGGATCTGAGTTGGGAGGGGCATTTTAAGAAAAATCTTCTTTTTCTTGTGTAACAAAGATGTCATGTCAGAATTGAGAACCTTAGGCGGTTGGGTCTTATTGCTCCAATGGGGTATAGTGCTGGGATTCTGAATTTACAATAAACACTCCTTAATCCCATGCTAGAGGTGGGGTGGGTGGACACACACACACACACACACACTGTGTGTGTGTGTGTGTGTGTGTGTGTTTAAGAATGAAAATCTTTCCGGTATAAAGCCTGAACTTGACTGGAGTTCATCCTATGTTTAAAAAATATCCCCCGTATAAAGATAGAAAGGGTTGAGATTTTGCAGGACTTTTCTTTAGCTGCTTCTGCCTATAGGGAAGGAGGGAAAGGAAGCAGGTTGCTGGAAAGGTTCAAGGAAGGGCTATCCAGTCCTTTCTAGGTTAAAAACAGGAGGCAGGATTTATGCATCAGGGACTGCTTTTTTGCTGGTCACTCCCAAGCCTACATGCCCTCCTTCTCATCCATAATGAACCTCGTACATTTTGTAACCATGAGTAAGAATACAGGCTATCACGGGAGTCAAAGAAAACTTACATCTTCTGGTCTTTTCTACTGATCTTATGTTGAAATAGATCAGACCATGTACTTAGATATGGGAAAATAAGCTGTGCCTGCACACTGTCAATGACTATTACATCAGTTTAATGGTTGAAACCAACAGTTACAGAGAATAGAGAAAGAAAATAGCTCACTGGACACATAGCAGGGCTGTTGCTTCTTTCTTTAAATTTGTGTAAATAGAGATAAACACATGTTATATATGTATATATATATATATATCAATGTACACTAACACACTGAAGGTAAGATACAATCGCATGCAGTTCTATATGTACATGGGTTAATTTGATATATAAAATGTGTTTCTCACTGAAACAATGTCAAAAGAATTGTTTAGAAAATGAAATAATAACAGTAATAAAATTTATGCTGAAAAAATCCAGATTTTCACATAGACAAGGGTAGGCTTTCTTAGCCACTTAATAAGTCTGGAATATTTCCTGATATATCTCATGTAACAATGAAATCCTAAACACCAAACACTATCCAACAGTCAAAAAAATTAACACTAAAAAATGTAATACCCACCTCCCCTTCCATCACCTTACACACACACACACACACACACACACACACACCTTTCAGGAGAATCGAACATTCAAACATGTTTTGCTACCTCTATGGTCTGAAGCTCACACACTTCAGATTAATAGTGTATACACCTACGAAGTGCCAATGCCAAGTACTCCAGAAAATGCTAAGGAAATTGGTCCTGACAGTAATGAACAGGTCTAAAGAGAAAGTGAAAGGGAGAGAGAGAATGGCTGTAGGGAGCACAGATCTCTGCAGTACTGCCCTATACAATCTCCTGGAAAGAGCTGGATCTCATCTGCTCTGGCCCTGGGAAGTGCTATCCCACACCCCAGAACTGCTCTTCCTGCTTCTGATTTTGTCCTTGAGCCACACACTCTGCCAACCACAGCTCAACAATCTTCCTGAAAGCATTTTTTGCTCACATCCTCTGTCTTGGACCACTCAGTGCTGTTTAAATGGCAGACCAGAAGAGGTCACTTGTAACAAAAAGAAACGTATTTTTTTTTTCACACAGTTTTGAAGGCTGGAAAAACAGGATCAAGGTGTCATATCCTGCTGGGTCATAAGGCAGCAGAAGGCTCATGTGAGTGGGAGGGAAAGCCTGAAAGATGGTCAAGCTCACTCCATCACAAAGCCACCTTCATGGTGATCATGTGAATCACGTTACGAGGACACAGTTCTTTTCCCTTATGGAACCCACCTCTCAACTGCCCAAACACGAACAGGGCCCAGTCAAACCACAGCAACCTTATGATCAAAATCTCCCTTTGGTCATCTTGGCTAGGACTCTCTGACCCTGCCCTGCTGTGTGTCTCCCTGACCCTCGGCACCCACTACCTCCCACATTATCCACCCACTGTTCTTTGGTGGTGCCCTGCCCATTACCTGGAATCCCTGCTTCTTCCATAAAAGTGCCTTCAGTGTCCCAGCTCTCAGAAGTTGCCCTATACTCTGAACTCATATATTAGGTAATTTTTGCTTTTTTTCTTAATTTTATAGACATACTTATTATTTTACTTCAATTATAGTCTTAAAAATAGCCACAGTGCCTCATACCTCTGATATCTGTGGTTATCAATAATTAGCATGCATGATGACATCTCATTTAACAGCTATTCATTTCATACATATGCAAGTGCCTGTTGTCAGACATCTTGAAGTAATTTACAAAATTTGATGAGATGATGTTTATTTATTGTGATACTTAAAACAAAGCTTAGCACAGGGCAAACACTGGAGTGCCTTGGGTCTCATTAGGCTTGATTATTGTTCTTAGTCACCCCATCATCTCTATACGATCTCTTCAATGGGATTTTGAAAATGAAGCCTTGGTTTAGACATAGCTTTAAATTAGCTACCTTCATCTGGGATCAAACATTTAGCAAAGTAAGGATCATCATTTTCTAATTTTTCTATTGCGTTTCTCCCTACCATCTCACCAAAACATGGTGGTTCTGTATCAAGACTATTATAGGTAGATAAATGGGACTTCTTAGTATTTTATATGTCCAAATGATCTATGAGCACCAAAAGCAGAAAAGGGAGACTCTGAAGGAAGATGATAATGGATCTTTTACTCTGAGTATCCACCACTGGATACCTGGGACTCTCATGTGACAGACTCTAGCTACCCAATCCTACTGTCAGAACCTAAGTATACAGGATCTTTGCATACAAAAAAAATGACTCCCTTTAAAACCATAAAGGCTTAAGGAAACGCTAGCATTTATCACATGCCTGATGTCTTAGTAGATGTCTTATGCATGCATTCTTTGCAATTACTAAGGAGTAAGGAAACCAAGACCCAAAGAAGCTAGTAACTCAACAAACCTCTAGAATCTTTAAGAGGTGGAGCTTGGCTTGGACCCAACTCTCTGGCTCCAGCTTGAAGGCCTTCACACACTCTTCTCACCAGGAAAATTCCATACTGTCTGTCATTCACATACTGAGTGACACTCCAGTTGATCCTCAGACGAATCCTGCAGAGAGAATGCTCACCATACCATATCCACCATTTTACCAGATTGCCTCCTCCTGACTTCAAGCCACTCAACACCGCAAAGCTAGGTGTAGATGACTTCTTAACTTAGCAGTAACATGGAAAGAGTAATTCCTATAAGCATGTTATTCCTAGAGGCAAAATTGCAGTGCTGTTGGGTTTGCTGTTGAAACAAAGGGAGGCCCAAATTGTTTATAAGTAAGGGTGGGACCCTAAACTTTGGACTGGCAAGAGGCTCCTGGGGGTGCTTCAAAGGTTGACCACACATCTAAATCACAAGTGAGGATCACATCAGTAAATAAATTTTGAGAGCACATGAGTGGACGGTGAGGGAATTAGACCTGTAGATGAAAAGACACCACTACTGGTTTTCTTGTTGGGCCTCACTGAGGTTACAATTTAAGCATGCTATAAAAAGGAAGGAATATGGCACTTTAGAAATGCTTGGAATCATGACTACCAGCTGAATGACTACGATGATACCAAAGAGCTACACCAATGATCTTCATGTAATAGTGCATGCTGCATTTTATAGCTTTGTTTGAATAGTTTTTGAAGATACACACTGAAACACAAATTAAATGATAGTTTACCTGGAACATTTTCTGATATAATATGAGGAAAAACAAGAATAAACAAATGAGTTTAACTGGTAGGAATAGACACAAGAATACTGTCAATGGGTTTGAATTATTGGACATGCATAATGAGCCCAAGGGAGTTACTTTTGCCTTCGTTGCTTTGCATTTAAATATTTATATGGCAAAAAAAACTAAAAAATAAAGTTTTATCACCTGGGGATTCTTTAGTAATACAAATTCCCTTCCTCCAACTCTAGAAACATAAAATTGGAATCTTTAGTGTAAAGTTAAAGATCTTGATGCTCAGTGGGAATTATGAACAAGTTTTCTATGAACTATAAAGATGGATCAATGGTTAAGAGCACTACCTGGTCTTCCAGAACATGATTCAATTTCCAGCACACTCAGGGTGACTCATAGCCATCTGTTAACTCCAATCCCATGTATCTGATACCCACTTCTGGCCTCTGAGGGAATTGCATGAATGGGGTGCACACACATACAGGAAGAACACCTATAGACACAAAATAACTTAAGAATTAAAGGAAAAACTCTTTTATGTAGTTGTAAATTGATTAGATTAAGGCCCTGGGGCAATATATAAACTGATTAATGAATTAAAAAAGAGTGTGATAAGAAACTAAAGTTTCTAACCAAAAATTAAGTAACCAAAGATGGCCGTTAATAGCTGAGAAATTGTGTGGAATAAGAAAGGCACTAGAAAACTGAAAATAATAAAGATACTTCCAATTCTTCAAAAAATAAAGAACTTCTTACTAAGGGGATAAATTGAATGTATACATTTATTTCTGCCTCCTCCTAAGTCTCACTAAAATGATCTTAAAGAAAAAATATTTAAGTGAATTTTGAATTCTCAACAATAAATATAGGTAGAGAAAAAACAATAGTGGATAAACTGTAAAAGCAAAATACCAAGGATTTGAGAGAAGAACAGAGGGATGTGGGGCAACTCTGGAGAACATAGAGCAGTGGGTTTGGGGACAGCACATGGTAGGAAGATGAGATGGGTGCCAGGGTACTGAAAGCAGAAGGATGTTTAAGACGGCAGAGTGAAGAGTTAGAATGTCAGCTCCCTCCCAGCCCCAACAGAGCAACAGCAATCTCTCCAGCAGCTTATGCATGAGAAATGGAATGAAAGAGCCTCTAGATCTGAAGACATAAGTCAGGCTGTCTTTCGGGAAACCCTTCACTCTCTCCAAGAGGATCCAGAGAAAGTCTGCATCCTAGATGATGAGACTGGCCTCACAGAACCATTAGTTCTCCTGTAGGAGTTCACATACAGACACTCACTACCTCCTGGGCTCCACTGTCTGATATTCTCCAGGAAAATTGTTCTGACAGGGGAACTCCTTCTAACTAAAGAGAATGGACTCAGTTATTCATGTCTAGGATCACCAAAGAAGGCCATGCTTTTGTCTCATGGTCACACATGTGACGATGATGAGGAATGATTCAGAATTTGAGAAACTCCTTTGTATAAAATCAGAAATTCAGACTAGAAAATGAGAGGGGTAGGGTAGAAGAAATAGAGACAAGGAAGAAAAGGGGCCATAAAAGCATAAAAGTAAATGTTCTTCTGGACATACAAGAAAGCTAGGCATCCATAAAACTCACCATAGGACTTCTGTGCAAGGAACATTTGCAGAATGAGGCAGAGAACATGGTGAGCTTTCAAACAATTAAGCAGATGTGGTTCAATAGAATATTTAGAAGATGAAAAAAATCACCAAGGAAAAACGTCAAAAAACAGAGAAAGGGAAAAACAACAAGAAGTAAAATGAGGGGGAAAACCCAAAAAATTTCAGACAGTCTAACTTTTAAATAATAGTCCAAAATATAAAAGCCAAAACAGTGATACCTTTGCCAAAGAAAGAGTCTCCAAATTAGAAGGATGCTGCTGCACTGAAAGTTTTACTACATACACAACCTGAAAAGATTATTTTAAAAAGCCCATCTCAGATACATTATGAGCATTTTCAAGGAAGAAGAAAAATAAGAAACACTAAAACTCAGAAATTCGAATAGCGTTTGTTTTCAAAAGCAACACTTGAAGCTGCAAGGTCACACTAACTCTGAGGGTGTGGTTTTCCTGTGGTGTTTTATATTCTGCACAGCTATCCAGCAAAATGGAAAATGTGCTGTGTGGGAAAAACAGAAGAGATGTGGATACAAGGTCTCTGGAAATCCATTTCCCCTATGCCTGTCTGGTATCCTTCATCAAATGTAGCAGAAGTGTCCTACACAAGAAGCAGAGTAAGCCACGAAAGTGGAAGGTTTGAGATTTACCACCAGAGTTGGCCAAAAGGAGTCCCTGGACCTAGAACACCCGGGGAGGAGAAAAAAACATAGAAGACAGAAGTTCCCAGAATGCCTAGCACGATTAACTTTATTGAAAGCAGCACTCATAAAGATCTTATTATATCTTTGATGAATTTGGGGAAACTATGGGGGGAGGGACTAAATAAGCAACTCAACCAAAAATGCAAACTAAGTTTTTAAGAATGAGAACCTGTAAGAAAGGAAATATGGTTGTGGTTTACTAAGAGACTCAGCAGTAAATAGCACTTTCTAAGTCACAAAAAGAAATGCTGATTAAATCAACAATTGTTGGAAGGGAGGATGCAGGGCAGTGGGAGACTCCGGGAGATTGTGCAGTCACCTTGCAAAGGGGAAGTTAGTAGCATCTAAAATTAGCACAATGGGAAAATTTTAAGTCTTATTTAGAATAGTGGAGGTAGTACTAAAGAAGCATCTAAAAGAACCTAGAAAGAAATAAGGGTAGGTGAAGTAAGAAGATGATATTTGCATGTATGCATCTAAAGATTACATAAGTCAACTGTTTGAATTTGTATTCTTGGGGCCTTGGCCGTTACTGTTCCTTCTGCCTAAATACTTTCAGATATCAAGCTAGGCTTAGATTTTGTCTCATCATCGTATATTTCAAAGATATATGCCAACTATGATAAAAAAAAATGTGGACAATGGACCTGGGCCGGTAGTGAGCAGTCTAGAACGCAGAGTTTCCTAGGTCTATACGTAGGTGGCTGTTCTATCGAAGGATCTAGCAATGGCACCCACAGAGAAAACCAAGAATGGAGTTGGACCAGATGAGCTTTCTGGTCCAGTGGGCTCTGATGTTGAGTAGGTAACCCCGTCAAACAAAAGGAAGTAGAATTAAATTTCTGTACAACAACAATAACACAAAGATCAGACAAGACAGGGAGATACTTCTATCAGCAGAAGAGCTGAATTTTAGAGCAAGGAATGGAAGAAAGTGAAAATGCCTTCTTGACAGAGGCATTTTCAGTCTAGTTCAGCTCTGTGTCCTCTGTGCTGATCACAGATCCTAGAACACAGTTAGCGTGGCACAGACTGAGACTGTGCCCATACGTAATCACCATATCTCATAAGGAAGGGCTGGTTTTCTGGATTTGGTGTGAGGAGACAAGGACACCAACACAGTGTTAGTAGCCAGTACACCAGACAGCGTGGAAAAGACTTCAGCATCCAGGCTGTTTGGTTTGAAGAGGGAAGGGCTACTCCCACACTTGTTATGTTCTGTGAGTTTATTACAGAAACATTTTTATTATAACAGTGTGCTGTTTGCATTTCTCTACTAAAAAAACTTTATATTAAAAAACTGCATAAAACATATGTTCTTATTGTTACTTCTAGAAACAGGGAGATAGGTACACATGGGTTTTAACTGAGTAAATGATAACATTCACAGACTAAACATTTGGGCAGAAATAGAGGGAAAGCCAGAGAAATGAAGCCTGGTTTTATCTACTCAGTACTTGAGGCTTCCTGGAACAGTGGAGTGGGGAGCTGTCAAATGTACTGATGAGAGGGTTTCCAAAGTTAATTTTTCTCAAAATACAATAGCTAAATTTCCTTCAACACTTGAAAAGGCCCATCCATACTAAAGAGAGTCAGTTGCTTAATCCTAAAATTAAAGGTTATTGCATGCAAGAGAAAATAATTACATGCTCAAAGTATGGAAAAAAGAAAACTTTTTAAAAATATGTAGGTATTTGTGTAATTAAAGACTAATCAAGCGTGAAGGGCTGCTGACTAAACCGGAAAATGAGATTGTTGGCATGCAATATTGTAATGTAAATGCCATTTTTGTTTAAATACTAAGAAGCTGGAAAAATGATATCCTGAACAGATTAAAAGCAAACAGCATTGATAATAAATATTTATCAGATTTCAAATGCAACACAGAAATTTTTATATTTTACATGCAAGATTTGTTTGCAGTGAGGTATTCAGGCACTTCTCATGATGATAGTTAACAAGCTCATTTAGAATTGCGCTTTCAGGTGTTACCCTTCCTTCCGCCTATGCTTGCGAAATACTAACCAAGGGAAAGCATCGCTTTAGAGAGTTCCTGTTCACAATGCCGTTACCTATTAGGTAGGATTTTAGCCATTAGTATTAGCGATGTAGTATTAAGTAGACTTTAAAATTCATAGAGATAAGCTACAAATTATATTATTTTATTAGGTAATAGATTATTAAAGAAAATAGCAAACACACAGGTAAAAGTAGATTACATCAAATCAAAAACCTTCTGCAAGGCAGGAAAAATGTATAGGGACAACATATAGATTAGAAGAGAAAATCTGCGAACTATGACCAATCAAGGATGAATAACTAACGTATATAAGAAACTCAAGCAACTCAGTAGCAAGAAACCAATTGTCAAAACAAAACAAAAGTAGTAAACGAACAAAGAGACTCTATAGGAATTTCTCAGTGATATAGAAAAACAGCTAGCAGACATTTGTAAAAAGTGCTCATATTAATAACCATAAATGCGATCTCATCTCACACGTGTCAGAATGGTATTTTGAAGAAGACTAAGGATAAGTGTGAGGAAAAAAAGAATCCCTGCTAATGAGAATGTAAGTTAGTATGCCTCTTCTGGAAGAGTGTGTGGAAATGCATAAAAAGTAAAAATAGATTACCATTTTATCCAGCCATCTTATGTGCAAGTGTCTACCAAAAGACCTGAAATTCAGCTTGCTAGACAGATTCCCAGAGCTACTGCACATCTCCATAATGATCAAATAACAGACCCAACTCAAGATTCCATCAACAACAGAGTGAGTCAATAAAGTGTGGGAGAAAGGCACAATGCAACATTAGCTACCCTCAAGGAAAGGAATGTCATTGTTGCAATGAAATTGGAGACCACCCAGCTAAGTGACGTAAGCCAGGCACAAAGGGACAAACTCTGCATGTCCACTTTACATGCAATAGAAAACAATCAAACACTTTGAAACAAGAATAGAAGGAAGCATGGGGACATGATAGCTGAAGGGCAAAACCTTAGTGATACGCGGAATCTTTTGAGTCTTATCTTACAGAATGGTAAAAACAGTATTTTACTGTAGAAGATGTCTACAGGTAAATTTCAAATGTTCTCATCATAAAAAAGCAAACATTTGATATTATAGTTATGTTAACTAATTTAATTCAACCATTTCACATAAATATAAGAATTAGAAATGATAAAGCTAAAATTAAAAATAAAAATTGAATCATAAGGAAAATAGAAATATTTAAGCTAAAGACTTTCAGTAAGCTTCAGACACATGGTTCAATATAACAAGAGTAGGAAGTTTGAAGTTTGGTGTAAGTATTCTAAGAATTCCTAGTGCTGTCAATGCTGCATGGTCCACTCATCACCTGGAGACTAAACAGTTAAATAAGGTACCTGCCAGGACCAAGGCTATTCTGTCGCTAGCGAAGCTTAGGTTTCTTCCATTTCTTTCTCTTCTCTACCAACTGGGTCCAATCTGACCACGCACAGCCTTACAATTCCATACTAGAGACCTACAAGGGCATCCTGATCATATCAAACCTCAGCAGCTCTAGAGATGCAGGCAGAGGGACCATGTTCTCCTTTTGGAGTGGAACACTTAGAAGCTCAACAAGCCAAAGCATCTCAGAAACAGGCAAAAGCTTCTGATGAATGACGCCTTCACCATAACTCCACAAATTTATCCCTCCATCTGCTCAGAAAACGCGTTCTGGGTTTTCTGTGATGATTTCTTTGTATTCAACATTGTTCAATCCTGATTTATCTCATAAATCAAGATTAGCTATATAATTAATGGCAAGAGCTCAAAAACCTGAACTTCTTGTCCCATGGGTAACACAGTTTGAAATAATCAAAAGTATGGTAACATTTAAAACTCAATTATGAACAAATATGCCACTTTCCTCTTTTCAAAATCATATCTATATATGCTTTTTCCTTTTAGAAACAATAAATGAATCATTATTTTCATGCTTCAAGTTAGAACCCACCAATCTGACTACCTTTGTTTCTTTGAGATATGGTGCACCCTCCAGAAGGCTGGGAGCTTGCAAACCTACTAAAATGCACTTGGACATTTTCAGAGACTGATTATTGAGAGGCAGAATGATAGCCTTCAGACTTGCTGCTGGGAATTTCTATTTAGTAAATTCTCTCCCTAATGTGGCCATACCATGCACCTATTTTCTGAAGATTGCAGAACACATCATCAAATGACTATTCAAACCCACCTTTAAAGCTTAGTATTTCTCTCTGTAAGTGACTTACTTTGTGAGCTAGAAAACAGCACTAACCATTGGGACTCCCACTGCTTCTGCCCACACTTGCTGCTCAACGGGACTGAAGGGAAACTACGGGTTCCTGAGTTCAGAGAGAGTGTACCCACCAGTGTCTGATTCCACGCAGACTCTGAGGTCACTGCTGAAATGAGTAGGTGAGACAAGCGAAGGGGGAACCACATAAAGTGCCCACAATACACAGCTCTCCACAAGCTGCAACCACGCATGTGGACAGTGTCAACTCTTCCAAGCTGTCTCCCTTGGAGATGCTTTCTGAGCTTATAACGTAGTACTCTATTTCGTCTGCCTACATTGTCACCACTGCTGTCCCTTAGGTGGGGTCCCAGAAAGGCAGTTACAGTGAATCTGACCAAAATTAGTCAAATCACTTGAAAGACATCTTCCACTGAAATCTACCTGACCTTTCTAGTTCTGACAAAAATCCAAACAGCAGGCCATTTGGTGCCTTTTTGTTTGCAAGTTCTAATACCATTCAGAGGGCAAACGAGGACAGAGCAATCATCTGTTCCAGCCTGCATCTGGGGATTTGCTTAGAAGACAGGCAAGGCCAGCAGGACTGGTGGGTACTGTAGATTCACGGAGGAATCTGTGACAAAATGGCCAGGCCCCCTCAGCTGGGGAACTCTTTTTTCTGATTCTTGATAGGTTTGTAATTTACATTTCTGAATATATTTCAGACATCTTTTAATCCTTTGAATTCTTCATCTGCCCATCGCATTGAATGCCTATGAAGTACTGGTCTAGGGCTAAGGCAGAAATTAAAAGTGAACACAAAATTTAAGAGATAAATAAACACTTAAATATACAGTATATTGAGCATTTTAACTTCTACGGTATAATAATAAATGAAGTCAAAGCAAAAGAAAATACTAGAACAAGAAGCTTACTATTTGATACAGGCCAATCAGAGGAATGTATCTTCATCAAGACAGACCTCTGCCAACAAATGGAAGGAACACACTAAGAGGCGGAAGTAGTGAATTAGGAACAGCTGTCAAGACTGGAACAGAGTGGGGGAGGCCAGATTAGTAGGACTATAACTAGTAATTTAAGAGGAATAAGAGCCCCCAGGGATGTTATGAAAAGATGGCTGCCAGAAGTCACAAGGAGGAAGTCCATGTAGGGGCAACTGAAGCCTGGGGTGAGGGGGTATCATTTTGTACCAGGTTGTTATGGCAGACACAGTGAAAGGTAACCTGATTCTGCATGCTCTGAAGAAGAGCGATCAGGATCTGCTGATGGACCAGCTTTGGGTGTGAGAAAACAGATGCATGATAAATAGAAATTCCCAGCAGGAAGTCTGAAGTGACTATCATACAGACACCCAATAATCAGTCTCCTGGGATTCCCAATTGATTTTTGGTAGGTCTGCAAGCTTTCAGTACTCTAGAGTACATACGGTGTGCATCACTGACCCCCCCCCATCAAACATGGTCAGACCAATGGATTCTAGTTTGAAAACTGAAAAAATAAATGTACTGACTGACCTATACACTTGAGAGATGAGAGTCTTCACTGTTGAAAGGCTGTGGGGAGAACAGAGTTGCAAACAGGCTTTGTTTGGGGATGTCTGTTTAGTGCAGGTAGTATTTTTGAGAGCACTAAATGGCCGAGAAATGTGAAAGAGTCAGTTGCGTTACAAAGTTCTGGACTTGAGAGTTCATCAGAGTAGCACTGTGCTGTAAAGCCTGGAAAACACATCTAGATAGTGAGTGTCAAGTGCTGTCCCTGGAAGCCTCCAACCTGAAGGATACCTGAGGATGGGGGGAAAACTGGCCACAGAAACTGAACAGGGGTACAGAGATAGAAAAGGGTGGGGAATACTTGCAAGTCAATGTGGGGCACATGCTCCATGGAGGGAAAAGTATCTATGTCAGGCAGCTATGGTAGCGTCCAGAGTAAACAACCGGTCTGATCATAGGAGATCACAAAGAATTCAATAAAAATTAAAGACACAGAGCAAAAAAATTGGAGCTATGGTATTGCTCTTGTTTGAGGCCCCTGGTTTGTTGTCTAGAACAAGGACCACTCTTTGCTCTAAAATTAATCTGACAGATAGTAGTGAAACCAAACTTCACTTTTTTCAAAATGAAAACTGGAACATTATATTTATTTGCTGACACAGTTGATAGGCAAGGGGCACAACATCCCCTGAAGGAGTGGAGGTTTTTGCCAGAGAAGATTTGAGTGTGCTCTCCCACTGGACACAATGTGAATGCAGATATTGTAGGTGTGCGCTGGTGGCAATGAGCAAGAGTAGACGTTCTCCTGTTTGACACTTTTTTCTCTGTGACAAGAAAAATATTCAGTGAGTAAGAGAGAGAACAAGAAAGGAGATACTGGAGGCATAGGTAAAATGAAAAGATGTAAAACCGTTTTTAAGGACTATGGGCAAATGTAAGTTTCTGAGTAGTATCAGGGGTCTGCTCCTTGAAGTTACTATTTAGTGTGAGGCTATTGCCTATAGGCATCATTGTGTATTACAACTGCCAGGGTCAGCTGTGCAGAAGTAGGGTATCCAAAGGCTATAAAAAATATCACATACAAAGAAAAACACTGCTATAATAATCTTAAATCCATAGAGAGTAACAGGTAGCTGGTAAAAGGTCTTTAAGCAGCAAGATAGGGTAACTTAAGGACCTACAGATTTCTGTAACAAAGAGTAGCAACTTGCATAGTTCAATTGAGCTTCAAGAGACTTTCCAAGGAGCTGGGTGGCATATGGGTGTAATGAAAGGGGTGGCAGGCTGTGTTCCCGCCCGGATCCCGGCTCCCACACGGCTAGCTTATACCCCGAAATAACAA
>LOEQ01002513.1:228549-243212 GCA_001685075.1 Bramus lutescens
TCTTTATTTACCAATGAAAGTAACACATAGACAGATGACCCTCCTACATCATATGAGTGTAGAGGCAGCAATGATGAGCATACATGACCTCCTTGGATCTCCAGGCCCAGTGTCAGGAGAGATAAAGAGAGGGCCACTCTCATGAGCTCTTTAGGTAAGCAGTGTTCTCAAAGAAGAGCAAGAGTCATGGTGTGGTAAAAGGGTTCAGACAATAATTTGACAAGGTGGTAAGAGAATAGGCCATTTGACTAATGAGAAACTTTAAAATCCAGGGACCAAAGTGAAGAGTCTCTGGAATGGAGGAGGCTGGAGAGGTTCAGCATGAAGAGACCAGGCAGGATATAACATCTAAGTATGACTGTTGATTTGAGATTTGCAGACTTCCTGAGGTTACCAGTGTAAGATATTACAGTTTAATGTAGATGACCTCTGACGTCAGCTATTGTGGGAGCTTACATAGCAAGTAAGTGTAGGTGGAAGTTTCTATCCTGTAAGTCACTCCCAAGTAACCACACAGAGGCTTAATAAATGCTCAGTCAAATATCTCAGACTTGTTACCAGTTAACTCTTACATTTAGATTAACCCATATTTCTTATCTATACTTTGCCATGTGGCTTGGTTCCTTTTCACAGTATGGTATGCCCATCTTTCTTTTCTCTGTGTCTACTCACAACTCGACTCCTGACTCCACCCTTCTTCTTCCCAGCATTCTCAGTTTGGTTCTTCTGCCTAACATTATCCTGCCCAGCTATTGACCAGTGAGCTTCTTTATTAAACCAATCACGGTGACATATATTTACAGAGTGTTGGTGTGAGAAGTCCTTCTGTATATGTGTTGCTTTTATTGGTTAATGAATAAAGAATCTGCCTTGGCCTGTGATAGGATAGAGTAGAGTTAGGTGAAAAAAACTAAGCTGAATGCTTGGAGAAAGAAGGCAGAGTCAGGAGAAATCATGGAGCACCACTCAAGACAGATGCAAGCTGCCAGCTAGAACCTTGCTGGTAGGCCATGAACTTTGTGGTAAAGTATAAGATAATACAAATGGGTTACTTTAAAATATTTAAGAATAAGCCAGAAATATACTTAAGCTATTGAACAAACAGTATTGCAAATAACACAGTTTCTGAGTGATGATTTCAGAGCAGAGCATCCGGGAACAAACAAGCAACCTCTGCCAACAGAGTGCAAAGAAATATTCCACAAATAAGAGCTTTTTGGAGGGATACACAAAGTTTGTGAATAATTTCCACTCTCAAAGACAGAGGTAGAAACTAGGAAAGGGGTGGTACTTTGAGAAACATAAGGAGACCTTTAAACCTGGTTCACTCATAACCAATACAACACTGATTACCAAGATTACTAAGACACTGATAAAGACCATTAGAGAACTCCACAACTGATCAAAATTTAGATAACAGACTGTGTGTGCTCAACCCCAATTAATACATCTACAATGTAACCAGCACATCTAAGGCTCAGGGAGCACCTTGCAGGAGGGAAAGACTCTAAAAGTCAGAGGACCAGGGTGTCTGATGGAAGACAGTGTCTTCTATATAGGACAGGGAAGGTGCACCCATGAAATCTCGGCAATGTGGACAAGACCGGCATAATGACAGCATGAGTTGACTTGCTATGCTTAGGTGAAGAGATATAAGCAATTAATTAGAGACTGCTAAATCAGTATTCTTTAGGGAGAGCCCTTTCCCCCAGTAGGTTATCCAATCCTAGATAGTCAGCCCTAAACACAAATACGTAAGCACAATACTAAATGGGTGCAACAGGTTTTATATATATATATAAAATTAAAGAAGAAGAGGTCAATTATTTGATAAGGAGGAACATGGAAAGAGTTTGAGTGGCAGAGGTACAGAAATGATATAAATACAATACTCATGTATGAAATTCTTCAAAAAGTAAAAGAAGTTAATTAAAATATATTGATGAATTGACATCAGTTATTGTAATTGTTATCAGTAATAATTTGGAAACTATTTACTTTTCTCCTATTATAAATTTCAAGTATATTTAAAATTAAATTCAAATATAAAATGAGCCTAGAAATCCAGTTGTCTATCAGCCTCCATGCCATGAAAATAAATAGAATTTTAAAATTAGGAGAGGCATGGTGCATTTGATAAAACATAGCATGGAGGCATGTCAGAATAACCAAGAAAAATCTTAGCTGTCTATCACTCTTAAGCAAGTTCCTCTCCATAGCCAAGAATTCCCAGAAGATTTAAGGGTTAAACCTTTTAGTGCTAGCACTGTAAAACTTCTAAAATGTGAATCTTTTAAAAGCATTTTATTCCCACCCCTTGCCTTCTTCAACAGAGTGTCATAGTAATAAAAATCTTCTATTTGTATCATGCCATGTGGTTTACAAAGTACTTTCACAAACATTATCCCATATTATCCTTCAACATCCTGCAGAGTAGGTCCTTTGCAGATTTGACAGGTTGTGAGAGGGGCCAGTACACAGTGCGCAAGGCCCAATACAGATGAAAGGAAATAGAATTTCAGCTTTCTGGTGAATTTGGGTCATTGATATTGGTAGAGAATATAAAGATGTTTCTTGGGGGGTGGCCAGGTGTGTCACATGGTAACACAGTCAACTATTAAACAGTATGGGCAGACAGCAGGTGGCTCAGAGACTGTGATAGGAGGGTTGCTTAGGACTGGGAGTATCTAAAAGGAACTGGGAGGAGGGGAAGCCAGAACTTGAGTTCTAGTCAAGTGTAGAATTTTGGGAATGCTGGAAACTGAACACCCTGGGCACCCAGATGTTTGAATCAGTAAAAAAAAGTACACATTAGTCCCATTTCTCTTCTGCTATGGGTGGATTCCAAACCTGTGGTCACCTTTTCCCCTCCCCAACTTCACCTAAATCAGTCTTTGTGGTAATTATTTTTGTAAGTCAGCTTAACTGAGTCACAATGCCATATATTTGGTCAAGCATTACTATAGGTGTTCCTACGAGGACATTTTCCAATGAGTTGGATGTTTAAATTGGTGAATAATTAATAAAGCCTCATCCTGTAAATTGAAGTCTTGAACTGAACCAAGCTTGCCCTCTCCTAATCAAGAAGTCCAGATAATCTTTGAATTTGAATTTCAATATTGCCTTTTCTCTGGGATTCTAGCCTTACAGCCTCCCCCTGAATATTTGGGGCTTGCCAACTTTGTAAATGTTAAGAAAAACCTCTCCACCGGTGCAAAGAACTCCAATCAAACCAGATTAAGCCAAATTAAGTGCCCAAGTTTAATAGATGAAAGATTCCGGGGGGGGCAGAGACAAAGGGAGCACACTCACAAACCCAAAACCAAGAGTTTCTCTTTTCCATGCAAGCTTAAATACCCTGTGGGGTCAGCGCTTGACAGACTGGGAGTTGGAGGCCAAGTGCAAAGTGCTTGGCAGGCTGGGAGTGACACTTCCAACTCAATATTATACTCAAACAATAAAGTGAGATCTTTTGAATTAAATGTTTTCTAAGTATAGGTATAGGTAAGTATGGAGGGAGTGGGGGAAGAGAAGAATATACCCCCCACACACACAGAGACATACATACACCCCATTGGTTCTGTCTCTGAAGACCTCAGAGAAATACAATTTGTTTCTCAAAAACAATACAAATTTCCAGAAAAATAAAGGGTACAGTTCTCCTTTGCAAAATATGGCCCCATGCAGTGGGTGGAAAGAAGAATGCTTGTCAGAACAGTTGATGGACTCAGGGGTGTCTGCGTAGTTATTAGGGCAGAGGAAGTCAACTCTGGGGAGTGATTCTCAAAGTTGAGTTCATGAGGACCCCAAACCCAGAACACTGGGCCCATTGCCCCTTTCCCTTCTGTCCTCTGAAGAGCTCAGCTCAGATCTGGTTTAACAGGTCCCATCTCATGGTTCATGCTTTCCCATTGAGCCAGCTCTGTGGCTTTACTAGGTAATACCAAGAAAGATCCTTATTCTGGACCCATTTGGCTAACCTGCTATCTTGCCCACTGATGACTCTTCCAAATATCCACTCAACGCAAACAATTGATCAAACCACTAGCCGGCTCAGATTCCCCAATGTAGCTCATTGCTATAGTTCAGGAGTCCGCAAATACTTTCTGTTAAAGACACATAGTAATCATTATACTGGTTAAAACACAAAATCAAGGTTCTCATAATATACTTATATATAATATATAAACGTAGGTATTATATATTAAATGTATAACATATATATGTATATGCACATATTTATGTTTTCTCATATATATATGTGACAAAACAAATTGCCACCAATTTTATTGATATAAATTCTAAATGCCGTAACAATAATTAAATCAATAGTTTAAAGCCATGCAATGGTGGTGCACATATTTAATCCCAGCACTTGGGAGGCAGAGGCAGGCAGATCTCTGTGAGTTTGAAGCCAGCCTGAACTACAAAGCAAGTTTCAGGACAGCCAGAACTGTTACACAGAGAAACCCTGCTCGAAAAACAAAAACAAAATTGTAATACAGGTCTACTAATGAGAAGAATAGAATTTTGGGGGAGGATGTATTATTAGTCAGGGTTCTCCAGATGAATTAATATAGAATCTATCTGAAGGAAGGAGGGAGAAAGAGAGGGAGGGAAAGAGAAAGGAGAGAGAGAGGTGAAGAAGGAGAGCTTTGGTTCTTGGGATTAATATTGGAGGCTCTCAAGTCTGAAATCTGAATAAGGCATATACCAGTCCAAGTCACAAGTTTACAGGACTCTTTCATACTATAGCAGGGAGCCTACTGCTCCTCTCATGGCTTCCATAGACTGAGTAAATCTCATGCCACCCATTCAGCAGAGAGTAATCTGCTAACTCAGTCTATTGACTCAAATGATGTCATCATGGAAATATCCAGAAAAATGAAAACCTCTGAGCAGTTCATAGTTTAGCCAAGTGATACAGGAAATTAACCAATACAGACGAGGTGTGGCATTCATTGGGACTGCGCTAAATGCAGATCACATTTAGTGCATGTCATCATTAAATCAATGCCAATGTTCATCTGTGAACACTGTGCTTAGTTAGCTGCATGGTTCAAACATAACTCTATAGGCCAGAGCTGACTTTGATCAGTAGTTGGCCAACTTTTATGACTGAATACTAGTAGTGATAAAACATAATAATTAGTCTGAAAATAATGACAATGACAGTCAGTCTGCTGTACTTAAGAAAGGACTACTTAGGCTTGAATTCTGACCTCCTTTAGTGACTGAATAATCTTTAGAAAGTTGTTCGTCCCTTCAATGACTCAGTTTCCTTTCTTTTAAAGCAGGTATAGAATTGACCTTACAGATTTCCTGGGAGGATGAATTGGGAGTGTTTTTGAAGTTCTTAGAGCAATGCTTTCCCTCAGTGAGCATGAGCACTGTGAGAATGATATATGGTGGATGTGGTGGAAAGGTGGGAGGAGCAGGGGAAGTAAATGCTGTTGACACCAGGGCCTTGCATCATCTCCACATGTTTCAAGCACAGCTGGGAAGTTGACTTACCAACCTCTGAAGAGAACTATTAGCAACTCAAATGTGAGACCTGCTCTTCTGCTCTAAGAACCAGTAGTCACAGACTCGTGTCCTACAATCAAAGTTACTATTATTGATTATATTCTGAAGATGGGGTAGCCTAGGAGGAGGGTGGGCTTGGGGTGGAGCAAAGAGGAATTTGACACCTACCTTTAGAAATAATGCAGACTCTAGCACACAGGGAAACAAGAACTGTGTACCTAGGCATAGCTAACTGGGTCAGTTTGTTGGAGGAGCAAAGATTTGGGGCTGGGATCTGGAGTCTTGATTGAGTAACGAGTTCCCAGATTTACAAACGCCGACTCTTTCTTTTCCATCTCTGTTTAACATTCTTGATTTCTTCTTGATATCCAAACTCTTGAGCTATTTAAAGGAAATGTGTCCATATCTACGCTTCCTACAGTGTGTCCACATCCTTTGAGAATTTGGTAACATTTTTATAGATCTTAACTCTTAATTGTAGTCTCTCCAAAGAGATTTTTTTTTCAAAGAGAAATGATGAATTCTGAAAAATAAAAAGTTCTGGCCTTATTGCTTTGATGATGATTTGCCGTCCATGACCCTTTAAATATTGAACTTGGACTATAAAAATATCACTTCTTATTGATCACGTGGTTATTAAAGTCAGTAAATGCTAAATTTATATGTCAAATACTTGTAATATTTCTGTAAATATTGGGGCAGAGAGAGAAGATGATAATGCCACTGTGAATTGCATTAGATCTGCTCAACTTTATGTAACTGAAAAATAATAAAACTGTCAGCAAGAATTTCATTGTATATGCCCAGCACTTGTCAAAAAACGTTATGCATCATTTACTCACATATATGTGTCTGTGCATGAGCCCAGAAAACATGCACACACATCAGAGGACAGGGTCAAAGCTCCTGTGCGCCTGAGCACCTCCGCTGGGTCCCCGTGGCACAGCACCTCATAGAACCTGGGACCACGCTGCAACCCATGCGAGCACATTGGGGTTTTATTTTTCTTAAAACTCGAACCTGCTACAAGGTGCAGATCACCTCTCTGGGTCCAGAGAAAAGCCGGGAGCTCATTATTTGAGTAAACATTAATCAAGCATTAAAGGGGATTCTCAGAATTCTCTTCTGCCAATATTCAAACCTTGTCTGGGGTCGGTCAGCAGAGCGCTTTAGATCCCCAAGACACCTTTCCATATAGGCAAATACTTTCCAGCCAGTACCTGAAAGGGGCCATCCATCAACCACGGGGCAATCTCTTTGCACTGGGGGACGGGGGGAGCCAGGGAAGGCCCATGACAGAGAAGGGGGAGGCATTTCTAATGGCATTTTGATGTACATGCACAAAATTGATGTCGGAAGGATCATTGTAAAGCCCCAGACAGTGGAGTACTGAGGACATTTTCAGGTGGCTGGCAGATTCTGGCTGGGTGAGCCCAGTATATTTTCTCATGTCACAGTTGATTAGGTTCACAGGGAAGTGGAAAGAGTAAAAAATTCTCTTATTACTGCAGCAGTGCCGTCTCAGCCTCTTTTCCCTTTGAATGCAACATTAGTTTTTTGTCCAGAAGTCTAACTGCTTTCTACAGTTTGGGGAATTGTAAAGCAGAAACAATTTCCCAGCCAGGCTGACCTTCACAGCAATGAGAAATGACTGGAATTTCTCTCTATTTCTCTAACATTTGGGAAGGTTGGGAAGGGGTGGGGGAGGGGGAAATATGCTTGTTTTACCTGATATTATGTTGTGGGTGTCCATTTGGCACTTGGAGCCTAATTTTTTTTCCGTTCAGGGGATTACATGGGCTGTTGCACCATATGACCTGCGAGCCAGTCCGCACGTGTATTGAGGACGACAGTAATGCACTTTAAGTCTTCCGCTTTCACTGCAGAGGTGGTGCTGTGTTTCAGCCATTAAATGAATAAATATTTTTCTCTAGGGAAGCTATTTTCATTTACTCTCCAGCCCAGCTCAGGTGATGAGCGCTGGGGCTGGGACACTCCTCTTTGATTTAAGCCATGGCTCCAGCCCTCTACTGTCCCTGGCAACATCCCAGTGTTGCTGCTCCAAGGCAGTCTGCCTTGGTGGGGTTTGTTGTTGTTTGTTTGGGTTGTTTCTTTTCTTCTGTTTCCTCCCTGTCTTCATGCTCATCGTTCCAGTTCAATCAGGTGTGACTTTGAAACATTCAAATCCAGCTCTTTGACTCATTAGCCGTGCGTGGCTTTGAGAAACCTACTGAAATTCTCTGGACCTCCGTTTTCTCACCTGGAAAATGGGACTTCTGGCACTTGCCTAATCCCCCAGACTTTTAACTTGAAGGGGAAAACCACATTTAGCGTGTTCTCTTCCATCTGTCCTAAATAAAGGGTCTCAATAAACTGTAAGTTACTGTTAACTAAATTCTGATCATTTTAAATATATTGTAAATTCACAATTAATCAGTCATTTGGTCTCAAGCAAGATTCCGTGTTTAATCCATTCACTGGTATATGATATAGAAAGGTGCTGTTTCATGCTTAACCTTGGACAGCATGACTTGGATCTAAATCTCTCTGCTCCCTCTATCTCTGTGACTCTGTGTCTGTCTGTCTCAGACTCCCTTCCCCCTCCCTCTTCCCCTTCCTTTCCCTCTCTATGTGTCTGTCTGTCTGTCTCTCTGTCTCCCCTCCCCCTCTCTCTTCTCCTACCTTTCCCTCTTCTCCATCCTCCCACTTACCCTCTCCCCCTCTCAAAGACTGTTACAGCTAAGTGTGAAAACAAATGAACAGAAGTTCAGAGGAACATTGGGGAGGGTCAGCAGAGGCTAAGGAGAGTGGCTGGGAAGACTCAAAGACTCAAAAGGAATATCAATGCTTGACTCCTACCTGAGTGACATCCTCAGGCCTCTCTTGGGCCAGACTGGTAGGCCAATGCACCTGCCACATGCCCACCCAGGGGTACATGGGTTCAAGTCTCTTCCAGCTCTCACCTGATGAGCTACTGGAATATCATTTCCTATTTGGAATTACGACTGTTAAAAGGAGAGACACAAATACCAGAAAGTACTCAAAATGCTCAAAATTATAATAATGTATAATTCATTAGCTATGATGAACAAAGCTTTTATTATTATTTGTTATTATTCTATTTTGATTTTTTATGGTCTATCTCACTGTTAATATGGTTTAATGTTTACTTGATAAACATATATATATATATTTAATTTACAAACCATGTGCAGTATATAATGTTTAATGATATAAATATACAGGCATAATATACATAAATGAGCATTTAATTATATATTAAATATATAGTGCAGAGTAAATGGAATATGATAAGTTAAATGATTTCATTTATACATTGACCTTTACTATCCATGCTTTGCACATCTGCGGATTAACTAGTCTCAGGGTGCATACCATCCTAGAGTGTACTAGAACCACTTACAAGTATCTACCATGTCACTTCCCTGGAACTGTGCTTATACTTGTTGATGGCATGGGACAGTATGATGTATCATGATATGACACAGTCAAGCATGAACCCACAAAACCAGAAATTAGAATTCCAGCAAGTCTTAATTCTGCCTAGTCCTAAAATTGTCACTACTCCTTGAAGCCTTTGCTACTTCCAAAACAGCCCTTCACTAGATCTTCAAAGCTTTCCCTTCTAACAGTAGGACAGCAGACAAATTTCTGTGCACTTTGCAACCTGAGTCTTTCAAAGAGTCACCAAACTCCTCAAATCTTAGATTTCCCAATGAGAAATTTGAGAATTATCTTACAATGGTCCAAATGTGAAGAAATTAAGACCTTATTTGGAACAACAGTAGTACACAGGAGTAATAGTAGTAGGGAATTCTTCAAAGTCAAAATAACTAGAAGGAGCCACTGATTGGCTCTTTGAAATGAGGGGAGAGAGGAGCATGCAGGCAGACACATACCCTGAGAATGAGGGGCACTGGGGGGGAGGGTGGAAGCAACTTTTATTACTGCGTATAATCTCCGTGGCACTGCTCCAAAGACTATCGGGAATTTTCTTCAAGTAGGCAAAGACAGAAGCGCTACAATAGTGCCATGAATTTAATGTGGAACCCATATATCTCTCCTGGCAGAAGAACGGTTTTTGTTACTCTTTGTCCATTAACAACCCCCTGCTTCCAGACTCTTGATTTTCTAGTCAGTATTACATTTTGTCCTTAGCAGGCCCTTCCTCTGCCATCCAAATGCCTACCCCTCCTCTTCACCCTACAACCACTTCCTTCTGGTGTACTTTGATCTTTGTTGTTGTTGTTGTTTTATTTTGTTTGAGACAGTACCTTGCTATGTAGCCCTGGTTGGACTAGAACTTACAATGTAGACCAGGCTGGCTTTGAAATTGTCAGTCTTCCTGTCTCTGTCTCCTAAGTGCTAAGGTAACGTGTGTTCACCATCGTCCCCAGTCATCTTCATTCCTTAAGTTTCCATTCTCTCAGTGTGGTTGTTAACAGGACAGTTCTTTTATCTTCTTGCATGACCAGGTACTAAATGGTCTCCCAGTGATACAGTACCCAGTTTCTGTGATCCTACAGAAGGGCCAGACACTCGGCTGTTTCCATGCGATCACTATTAGCTTTGTGTTTTCTTTTTACATGTCTTAAACACAAAGAAATCCAGGGCCAATTTCTCCACTTGGTTTGCCCAACCTGGTCCCTAGGTCTCCCCAACACCATCTCCCCTGATCTCCAGAGAGAGAGAGAGCTGTTCACTTAGGTCATGAGTGAGCGGACATTCCTTCTCCAAATGACAGCCCTTGTCATTTGAGGTAAAAAGCCCTTCTGACAGTGGTGTGACTTTCTGAAAGAGGGCATTTATAGAACCTCACATAGATGAATCGTTTTCTTTCGAGCAGGGAAATGTATTTTACTCTTCTTGCTTCAACTGGGATTGAGCTCATTCGTTTCTTTTTTTATGCTCTCCTGTTTTATTTAGAAATGATCTATTCATCCCAATGCAATTGAAGAAATACATATAACTCGGAAAAAATTGCTGTATTATTCACATGAGAAGTATAGATGCTCTGACTGAATATTTTCATTGCTCCATTTAATTTGAGCTGTATAAACCTGGCCTACAAATTTTTCTTTTATTTATTATACTCTAAGCAGGCAGAATAATCCCTGGGGGGAGACCTAGATTCTGATTGCAGCTGCTCCTGAGTACCTCACTCAGACAAGGTACTTAACCTCAATTTCTTCACCTAAAAATGGGGATAGTAGGATCTATTTTTCAATGTAGGATTAAATGGGATGATATATATTAAGCACCTACTTTTTCATTATATNATATATTAGTGTTTCATGTGTACAGGGCTGTTTTGGAGGACTCTCCGTCTCTAACATCATGGCTGCACACCATTCTACTAACCTAACACAAACATACACTGCTTTGCCTCTTTTCTTTGCAACCTAGCATTGTTTATATTGTCAAGGATAGGAGTTCCTTTTTAAGATCTCATAAGATAAGAATATTGCAAGTGAGAATGATAGTGTTAACAAAAATTGCCTTGCTATTATTGAAATTTTTACCTATTTTGCTGTTATATTAGCATGTGCCTACTTATGTTAGGATTATCCATACAGAAACAAAGCCACTAAGAGACAATCAAATGCTGCCTCCTGTCTTTTTTGTCCTAGAAGTTGTCCTCTTTGGTGCAAATGTCACAGTGGCATTTAGTAGTGTCTTAGTTGAGCAGGTTATAAAAAAAAGAAGTCCAAATCCTGCTTGGAATATACTAACCAGTGGTGGCTTTGCTCTTGATGTGTGGTCACCATTCTCTATAGTCATCTCCAGAAGAGGGACTACATGCTGGGAAGAGGGGGGCCATCATCTTTCCATGATCTCACTTGCCAGAGAAGGACTCACCCATGTAGTCAGGTGCTGACATCACACGGAAAAACTATAAGGGTCCAGCCTCCCCACCTGTCTCCACTTTTAAGTCAGGTCACCTTGACTCAACTCTCATGGGATTTCAAATGTGTCCTAAAGAAGTCTTCTGCTGTGGATTGTGGAAGGCTGATTGGTGTGGATATGTATTATTCTCAAGATATTTGCATGATTGCAATAGACGATGCCCCTGCTCCAACTGAAGCAGAAAAAAATGGCCTGATTATCAAATAGATTCTTATAATCAGTTGATTAGACTCCTGATTTTCATTTAGTAACCCAGTTTATACCTTTAATAAAATTATGCAACCTTTCTAGAATATATATCTTCAGAATTATTTGGAGCTATTAAGTATGTAACTTGAGGATGAAGTATAAGAGAACTGCCATATTCACTCCTGACTAGGGTCACAGCTCTCAGACTGGAAACACCATGGTTCAGCAAACCATCTCTTTAACCAGTTAAGAATGAAGAGAGAAATATATATATATATATATGTATTTTATGTATATATGCCTTTGTCAAAGGTTCATGCCCTGATCCAGACTGGTTTTCTGGTTGCAAAAGCCACTGAAGATTAATAGCAAGAAATAAGATAAGGGAAAAGTGACCTGGTGATCAGATCAGAGCCTATGAAACTGAGAAGAGTGATGCTCCCTGTCTGGATAGGAAGAGGCAAGGACAGGTCAGCTTCACAAAGAGGAAGAAAGCAAACTGTCCGATGTCAGAGAGGGCACCATGAGCATGTGGGTAGGAAATAAAAGAGCGGGTGGGATGAGGCAGGCAACAGGAATCCGCAGATCCCAGCAACTTGGGATGATGCTGGATGTGGGGATTCTTGTACAGACTTGTAATCCTGGAAAGGGGGGACTTTAAGAAAGAGCACCACTCCCTGGGGATCCTGGGAGGTACAGACTAAAGGAGGTACAGATGGGAAGGAACTGCACCCTGCAGATTTGTAGAGTAAGAACATGAGCAAGAGGAAATCTATGACTTTGTCACGAGAGCTTGGATGCTGCCCAGAATCTTGACTTATGGCACTAAGTTAGAGAGTCAGAGAGAGTATCAGTACACTATTGTTTAGAGAGCATAAAGATTCTCCAGGCTAGATTCAGAGACGCTGCATGACAACAAGGCTGAGGGCGGAATGTCAAGCAGTTCACACATGCTCATTGGTTCTCATTATACTCCAAAGTCATCAAAAAAGTAGACATTCCTTTAAGTTTAGGAAAGCATTAGGTATTTATTGATATGAAGAGATATGAATTATATGCAAAGTAGTGAAAAAGGTTCTCTTCCCATCAAAGTACTCCAATTGCACTCCCACTACTCTTAATTTGTTATTTATTATTTATTATGTATGCAACAAGACAGAATCCACTAGAATAAAAAGGAAAATGTTAGGTGAAGGTTTTTTATTTTGTGTATAGATATTTTACCTGCTTGTGTGTATATGTACCACATGCATGCTGGGTACCTGCAAAGGTCACTAGAGGGAGTCAAATCCCTAGTGACTGGAATTGCAGATGTCTGTGAATTACTATGTGGGAACAAAACTCAAGTCTACTGCAAGAGTAGCAAGCGCTCTTTACCACTGATACATTAGCCCAGCCCCAGTTTAGATAGTTTTAAATCATATATTGTTAATTAATATAGCTTTTTGTTTGTTTCCATTTCATATTTTTTTTACAACAAGCACCTATTTTGTGTATAATAAAAGTGCTAAGGTAGCAAAGTTAGCAATAGGTTTTCTAATATTTTGTTTTTAAGAATAAAAATTTAAACACCCCTCAGTATTCAGAGATCCTTGTGAACAAGCATGAGTCATGTTTTGACTGAGATTTTCCAAATGGGAACCTAAGGCTAAGCAACTCCCTCCACCTCCCAGCAACTATCTACCATTGTTTCCTGAAATAGTTTGGCTTACTCTTAAAAAGAAATGATCACTTGCTTTGATATCCTTATTAAATCTAATCCTAATCCCAATGATACAAGTTCTTCAGCACAAAGAACTGTGTTCTGACCTCTTCTGCCATCAACAGTAGCATGTGGAAGCCAATAGTGAGGACAGAAGTCAAAAGAGACATTGTGTGCATGGGCCAAATGCTAGAAGGAATGTGTGAAGGTGTTCGCAGTCACACAGCAAACCAGTGCTTAGGGTGTTGCATGGCTTTTGGCAAGGCTCTTCAGCTCTCATTGCCAAATGTCCCGAGCAAAAGCTGCATATGTTCCAGACTATGCAGGCAACTTCCCTGCACATCCATCTCTTGGCTTGCATCACGTCTCTCTCTAGCATTCCCACCACAGTGTATTACACAAAAAGCTTCAGGTTTAACTATCCTCTCTCACTCCCAACTGCCAAGGCACAGGGAGTCAGTTCTATCACCTTTCTTCTCAAATGCTCCATTTAAATATGAGAAGTGCGACTCCTCAGAAGGGTCTTAAAATAAGTAGTGAATTACAAATCATTCAGCATAAGACACTCAAAGACCTTTACTCTGAAAGCTGATTCAATAATCCAAACCACTGCCCACTTAGAGGTCTCAGAGAGGAAGACAAATCCAACTAGCCCCAGTGGTTCTCATTTGTTCCACCAAAGTCAGGAGGAAGAACTTTATTGGCTGTGTCTCATAAAATAATAGACACTCCATCCTTAGAAGCACTTGCATTTGGTTCAGATCAAATGCTCAAGGGCTTGGGCCAGACACCATGGCAAGGCAGTTCCCTTGCTACAGCAGCAATGATAGATAGCCGTGTTGAAATCTATGCAAAGTTTCTTAAAGTTTTAACAAAATATATTGCAACACAAAGCATGTCCACTTGGGACCCGATCTGAAATCTGTAGAATGTAGGACAGCAAAGGGGAACCTATAAGGCAGTTGGGAGTTGCAGATGTTTGGCGATTCTTTAGTAAAGTCAGTCTGCTGGATGTATTGGATACAAATTAAGTTAACAAATATCTGGCTGTAAATAATTGTCCAGGCTTAAACAGCCCAGCTTGCTCCTGCCTCGGGATCTTGCACTTCTTGACTTCTCTCTACCTGATCATATGTCATATTTTTTCATGACTGGCTTCCTCTCATCATTAAACTATCTCTCTGTCTCACCTTCTCTGAGATATCTCTACTTTCCACATGACATAATACTTCTGTTCTCTCTCCTCTACCAGTTCCCCTTGCACATTCTGATGTAGGAGGGTCATCTGCCTATGTGTTACTTTCATTGGTTAATAAAG
>LOEQ01002513.1:248767-271853 GCA_001685075.1 Bramus lutescens
TTGGTACCTTTTTCGGTGAGGCAGTCACATCTTGCTTGCTCTGTGTCTGGCTTCATCTCTGTCTGGATGACGACTGCAGACTGAAACTTCCCTCTTCCCAGAATTCTTGTTGCTCTGCCTCTATTTCCTGCCTGGTCACCTTGACTATACTTCCTACCTGGCTACTGGTAAATCAGCGTTTATTTAAAATACAAGTGACAGGGTACAGACCATTGTCCCACAACACTGTGGTCTCCATGATACATGATATTGAAATTGATAAATCTTAGCTTAACCAATTTGTATGAATCATAACTAAAGTGTCAGTGGAACATTCTCCAGATGTATGTAGCTTGTGGAGCACCCAGGTTTGGAGATACCATTCTTCATAGAGATGTAGGTGATGGGACTAGGGAATATCCATGCAAGCATATACTTTTTGCACATTTGCTAAATTTATAGATAACAGATTGATGTATCACCTAGCATTTCTCAGGGAACACAACATGGGACACAGTTCTGAAGGGTTTTACATGCCGCACTATATGTAAAGGAGCCACTGTGATCAATAATGTTGGGCGCAATTGATCTATACACTGAGAAAGTTTTCTTATCCATAGACTGTGTGCAGAGCCATTAACATACTGAGATCATTGCTAGTCAATAGAAGGCATATGCAACACAGTGTCTGTCAAACAAACCTATTTGACTTCCAAACCTTGTACTCCAGAGCAAACCCTGAGCCCACAGTCCTGAAACACAGACTTTGAGAACTAATTAAGCACTCGGCCACAGTGCCATTTCTTGCATAGCCAAAAGTTAGAAATGCATTGTCCTAAAGACATTAGGAACTCCCGTTCTATTCCAATATTCTTTAAAAACATATTTCTCTCTGTTCACTGATAAGAACTAAATTGACTAGCTTGGTCAATTTACTCAGGTTCTTAAAATTAAAATCTTAAAAAAAAACATGCTTAACACTCTCGCATCTCCATTTCTGTATTTTATTTTAATGTTTTGCATAAGGGAATTATTTACCCATTTCTTGAAGTTTCATATTTTCTTTTAGTTCAGTGTAAGCAAGTGTATGAGTGTATGTATGTGTGTGTATGTGTACTGAGTGTGGGGAGTGTGTATATATATGAGTGTGGCCTGGGTATTTATATGTATTTATATGTATGTGAGTGTGTGTGAGTATCCGAGAGTGTGCACAGGAGTGTGAGTATGTGTGTAAGTGATAAGGTGTGTTTGTGTGCACATGTGTGTATGTAAGTGGGTATATGATTTGTGAGAATATATGTGTAAGCATGTGTGTATGTGAGTATGTTATGGAGTGTGATATGTAAATGTGTATGTGTGTAAGTATATGTGTTTATATGTGAGTTAGTATAAGTAATGTGCATGAGCATATGTGAATTTATGTGAGTGGGCATATGTTTACCTGTGTATATATGACTGTGTGTGTAAGTGAAACTGTGCAAGTGCACATGTATGCAGCTGTGTGTGAGAACTGCGTTTGTGTGTGTGTATATGTGAGATTGTGAGCATGTATGTGTCTGAAAGTGTGTTTGAGAGTGTGAGTGTTGGACTCTTTTTCTCAATGCTTGTAAATGAGAAGCATGGGGGCTCATGGCTTTTAAAAAGTGGCTCACAAAGCAAAACCTAATCTGAAAATTCAAATAAAATACAAAGAAGGCTTTCTACCATTCAGACACAAGAATGTGACCGCCTGAGGTCGGAAATATTCTGAAATTAATATTAATGTTATCCAAGTTCACAGCAGCTGTCCCTCCACCCAGATCGCCCCAGGCCCCCTGCAACGGCTCTGCAGCACCCAGGTACCCAGTGCTCAGTCTTCTGGAGTCTGTGAAGGCCTTTGCTCAGCTGACTTACAGTTGTTTACCTTTTCACGTCAGGTAGTTTGGTTTTTTATTAAAAATCTATCGTAGATTTAACATTCTATTGCTCCCTGTGCTAAAACATCATGATAGTTTGATCATATGGAAGTGGTTTCAGCCATCTCAGCTTGACGGGGGTTTACACACCAACCTGCCCACCGCAGGCGGCCAGAGCTGCCGCAGAAGTCAATGAGCTGCACGTCATGCTAGAACCTTGTCATAAGCAGACACACTAAAAGCTTACTTCAGCCACGTTTCCATTGTTTACAGCCATTAAGAAAATTATATTAAGTGACTCGTCTATAATCCCAGCATTTGGAAATTTGAAGCAAAAGGAACAAAAATATTTCTTCAAGTTTGAGGCCAGCCTGGGCTACAGAGCAAGATCCTTTCTCAAACACACACACACACACAAACACACACACACACACACACTTGAGAGGGTGAGGAGAGGGAGAAACAAAGACAAGGGTAATATGGAAAGAATAACATTCAATTAATAGATTTATTTAATATTTCTTATAAACCTTCAAAAACTTACAGCACTGTTCCCAATTTTATTATATTTTATCATTGTCATTTTGGGGATCTTAAGTGTCCCCAAAGTCCTGTAGTAAAGGCTTGGTCACCCAACTCCAGTGTCATTGGGATGTGGTAGATGAGGCCTAGTGAGACTAAGTAAGGTCACAGAGTCGTGGATTTCAAAGGGGACATTAGGAGTCGGGCTCCTCCCCTTTGCCTCCATTCCCACTTAGAGTAAAGTGAGCAGCTTTTCTCACCACTCCCAGTGTGTCCCCAGTCCCAGATCAGCCAGGCCAAGCCACCAGGTACTTAAGCTTTGCCTACTGTGAGTCTGAATAAACTTTCTTGAGGCAGGAGTGAAGGAAATGCCTTAAAATCTGCCTTGCAAAGTTTCTGTGTGTTGCTGATGTGGCAGGCTGGATCCAGCCCAGGGCCACGGCTGGACAGGTTTTTCCTGCAGACCTCCTCATAGAAGTCAAGCTTCTTGGAAGCTGTCTTATCTGCAAAGTTCCAGGGAAGCAGAAATCTGGCTTTTTCCTGTCCTTGGAGTAGCGTAAGTGATGCCTGTTGGTGGGTCTCGGCATAGGTCCCGAGTTTTCAACGGAGTGCTTACATCAGCTGTGGCTGCAGTACTCTGGCGTCAGCTTTGAGAACAACTGTGTTACACCGTCTCAGTGCTGGACAGTACTTGGAAAGATTTTGGCAGCTTTTTGTTACTGGTTGGAAGGATTGCCCTCTCTTCAGTCTCTAATTGCCTGCTCTAAATGTGGGGAAGCTCAACAAACACAGCCTTGCAATTGCTCATGGGGAGATTCAGTTTCATACTTTTTAACCTATGTTTAGCTTTATTAGTGAGAACTTCCCAAAGAATCTATACAAGTTTTTATATTTTCTTGGCTTATAGCTCCTATGGAGAGTGTTTCTCATTGTTAGCTTAATGTTTTTAGAACAACCTATAACCAATACATTTTGAGTGCAGAGGATTTTATTTACCTTTGATCATTCTGTTTTTGTTTGTTTGTTTGAGTCTATGCAGCTGTATTTTCTCTAATAACTTGACCACAGGCTTTTCTTTACAGAGTTGTTCACAGCTCTTCAGAGATGGTGCTGTAGCCACCTCTGTGATGCCCACGGTGCCTTCTCGGGCCATTTGCCAGAGGACCTCACCCTGCGTGGTGAAGGGACCGCACTAGTGTTTACTCAGGGATGCATATAGACACCAACTTAAGAGGGGTGTGACCTGACTGAAAATGATATTTTCTTCTATTTATAGTCTAAATGCCATATCTAACCCTTACTCATAAAAGATGTTGTCCTAAGGTTCTAGGGCAGAAAGACAAAAAACAGGCTGATTGCTACCTGTTCTTGGGGTTGGAAACTGTGACCCAGTAGAGGATTCTTTTCTGAGAATACCATAGCCTCTGAAGCTATCACAGCTGATCAGTGAGTAAACTTTATGGAGACAAACAGGCCACTGTGCATAACAATAAAATCCAGACACAGCTTAAACAGGGGCCTCCATCTGCCCACAGGTGCTCAGAGCCAAGATTCTGCAGAACACTTATAAGTACTTTTTAATGATATGATTATTGAGATGGAAAAAAAGAGGATTTGTTTTGTTTTTCTTTTTTTTAATTATTGCTGTTTGGCCCACTAGCTCAGGTTTATTATTAACTAGCTCTAACAACTTAAATTAACCCATTTCTATTAGTTTATATTTTACCACAAGGCTTGTTGCTAATTACCTCACATCTTGCTTCTCTGGCAGCTGTTGGTATCTCCCTCAACTCCACCTTCTTTCTCCCTGTATTCAGTTCCACTTTCCTACCTAGCTGTATTCTTTCCTGCCATAGGCCAAGGCAGTTTCTTTATTAACCAATGGTAATAAAACACATTCACAGCATACAAAAGAGAATACCGCATCATCTCACCTTTTTTGTCTAATTAAAAAGGAAAGTTTTAACTTTAACAGTAAAATTGCATATAACAGAACAGTTATCGAGCAAGAATTACAGCTACAATATTTAGTATATTTGTATTTGACAGAATTAATGAAAATACTCTATCATCTATTTTGTCTTTATGAGTCTAAAGTTTCATATCTAATTTATAATTTATCATAACTAAAGAAAACTATCATTATAACATCTAGTCTTCAACTCTGTCAAAGACTTCAGAAGGATATAATATTACCTAAGTAAGCAGGAACTGCAGGAAGTAAACAGAAAATTTTGGAAGTTGCTTACAATATAATTCCTGTTTAGTTAGGTAATATTATATGTAAGTGACTTCCAAAATTCTAGAAAAGACAGAGATATCTGACTGTCTGACAGTCACCCAAATTTCTTTTGTAACATTGGGGCATCCATCTTTAACCTATAGGCCTAGAATATCTGGCAGACTTCTCAGTGAAGTAGGAAATTTGAAACTGTCTCATCTATATTGGCAGTTGGTCAGTCATTTTCCTCTGTGTCCTACAGAATGTGTGGCAGTTTCTTCTGTGAAGAGGTACCCTGAAGGGCCATCCCACCTTGTTTTAACAAAGTTCAGTGGTCATTTTCCTGTGGGTCCTGCATGTCTAGTTCATGTAGCATACTGTTAAGCAGTACAGGCAAGAGCAGTTTCTTGCCCAAATGGCTAGTCTCACTACATTGAAAGCCAACTCTATAAGGAGCTTCTTCAGTGCCCATCATCCTCTTGAAGTAATTAGTTCTTCAAGGAGCAGACATGTCTCACTGTAGAGAAAAGTCTAAGTTCTTAAAACATTTTAAATGCCATATTCTGTAGGTTTTGAAGTGTTTGAGGATTACCCATTTGAAATATATATCTGCATATCTAGAAAACCTAACTAAAGTGACTGTAAGTTTGACTATTATAGATGACTATTAATTTATATTTCTTAACTATACATTACATTTTTGTTTTGTTTTGTTTTGTTTTGTTTTAAGACAGGGTTTCTCTGTATCTTTGGAGCCTCTCCTGGAACTTGCTCTGTAGACCTGGCTGACCTCGAACTCACAGAAATCTGCCTGCCTCTGCCTCCATGGTGTTGGAATTAAAAGTGTGTGTCACAACTGCCTGGAGGCTACATTTTTCATTGAGCCACATAAACATAATACACATATAGTATAGAAATACACATATAGTATAACAAAATTGACATTAAATTTCTATCAGTAAACCAAAATCCATACCAATTGAAGAAGTATTTAGAGATTAACAGTTGGTTTTTGAATTAAAATAGATTCAATAATCCACCTTTTAATCATTTCTACATCATATTCCCCTTTTTTCTTTAGAAAGGGATTGACTATTACCATTAACCTTTTATAACCCTTTAAATGAAAACAAATGTTTATGAATAATATTTTGGGAATTGGGACATAGCTTTTATGCTACTCCTGCTGATTGGGGTCACTGGTAATCTTACGGGGATCCTGAGAAAATTTAGGATTACAGTTAAATTTTGGCTTTAGTAGTCTGTGAGGCCACTCATCTCAGCCAGTTTTCTTGAAGCTGTTCTGGATGCAGGATCACCTGGGCCATTGCTTCCATCAGAGATCTCTCAGAGTTTTATTTGATCAAACTATATTAGCCTAGAAGGAATACATAGCTTCTCATCTTCTGTGGAAACAAAAGCAGATCCTCTTTTCCAAAACAAAAATCCTTAGACCCAAATTATAATAACAAGATAACTTTATGTTGGTTTATCTTAGTAGCCCCCACAATTAAATGTGTCTCTGTTGTTAGCTCATTAACAGTCAAAAAGTTCAAAGAATGTACAATTGTATACATAATCCAGACTCTCTGTGTATTTTCCATCTTTACATGGCTTTTTAAATTACTTTTATTATCTCTTTAAAGAGTTTGTTTTATTTTTTCAAACTATTTGCTTATTTCTATAACTGCTTATACCCTTTTTTTTCTTTTTTAAGCTTATGTATATTTATTAAAAACACTGTGACCCCTTTAGAGGATTTTTTGTTTGTATGCTTTTGTTTTTTATTGCATATCTGTAACTTTTTTTGGTCACTTTTTTAACTGGTAATTGGGTATGGCTAGGACCAGAGCAGCCTCTTTGGCTGTTTATTGTGCCCTGGTTGGATTTTAAACATGGTAGAGGTAGCAATGAGCATTATGCTTACTCCCCACCCCCCAATGCTGACATCAGGTAGCACACATTCAGCCCACAAACCTTTTTTGTTTGTGTGAGCAAAAGCTAAATCTGCCACACAGTGCACAGTGGATTAGTCTCTCTATACCGAGGTCTGTGTGAGACTGTGGAAACCCACCATGCGTCTTCGCTCATGGCAGCTAGCAGCCAGCTCCATCATGTAGGCAGCTATTGGTAGATGTGTCTGTGTACTAGGGATGGCAGGAAAGACTAGGGAGCCCAGTACGGCTTCATTTTGTGCATTTAGAACCCTCTTAAAGTTTTTTAAGTCTTATGTGGATCCATGCCAGACGGTAGACGCCACTTGTACTGGAGGTTTCTCACCCCACCTGGTACTGCAGCCACTTCTAAAATAACCACTCAGAGGCTTAATATTAATTACATACTGTTTGGCCTATTAGCTTAGGTTTATTATTAACTAGCTCTAACAACTTAAATTAACCCATTTCTATTAGTTTATATTTTACCACAAGGCTTGAGCCTTGTTAGCTCACATCTTGCTTCTTTAGTGGCTGCTGGCATCTCCTTGTTTTGTTTTCTTAATTGAATCAGTAGGTCTTGGGAAAAGATTCCTTGAAACTTCATAAAGACAGAAACTGTCCCTTGACTTACACTTTTGGTCCCTCTTTCTTTCTTGTCTTTCATACGAACTCTGTAGCACCTTTGTTCCCTTGTAGGGAATCAACAAGTGTTGGGAATCAAGATATAATAAGCTTGGGCAAATAAAGAGTGCAGTAAGCTTTTCAATTGCTAGAGATTGGAACAATACTAACTGCTGTACCGTGGCATCAATTTATTCTTTTTTCAGCACAGGAGTATTCACAATTATTTGTTTAAAGTGAATGAGAGAATAAGAAATACAGGAAGAATGATTCTGTAATATCAACAAATTCACCTAACTAATGTGCCATGACAACAGGCAATTGGTAAAAGCAGCACTTTGTATGTAAGTAAGAAAATATCATGAAACTCCATAAAGAGATGGATTTTCGGGTTATTAGATGGAGGACTGGACAGGAAAGGAAATGAGATGTGCTGGTTTGTAGTGACTCTCTATTTGTCTACATAGCACTTGTATAAAATCTGATTTAGGGTTAGTGTGCTCCCACAATAAGGCCTTTCTACTATAAAATCAAATCAGTGTGTTGTGTTGAAGCAAAAGCTAGTTTCTCACCTCTACTCTGGGATTAACTATTTTATCAGGAAATTTAAAAGTCAAAGAGAAGCACATGCCTTTGAAGAACTTTCTAATAACGTCCCACCCAATTACAGCATGGCAGTCAGACTCATTTCCTTCTTCTTCATCTAGTGTCTTCTAGAAGTTCCCATCAATTGTCTTTCCTAGCATGAACTCAGACCCCATGCAGCACCTAGCTGTCTCCCCAGTGTGATTCTAGAACACTCACTAAGATACTCATGTTCACTGTGGGAGAGCCTCCTCTGTCCATCTTCAGTGATGCCAGGCCTTTGTAAAGTCAGTTGTACAGAGCCTTGCTTTTGACTCAGTGACCACTATAAAGCCATGAACTATTTGTATACCCAAGAGACCTGAGGCTCCATAAATCCCCATCACAGCTCAATGCTGTCCATCAAACCCAGTGATTTAAAAAAACAAAACAAAAACAAAAAACAAAGGCTACATTTGCTACCACCTTAACTTTCAGTGCCCAGCCAAAGTCATGAGTAGCTTACTGGCAGACATACATGTTCAGAAATGTGTTACTGGGCCATTTCACCACCCACCGTGCAAATCTTACAGAGTGCAACTGGATGATGTAGCTCAATTACTTGCTGTACCTATGTGATGCAATCAGGAGATACAATAAACAGAAATGGAGAGACTACTGCACACAGAATGCAGCATGCTGTTTTACAGTTAATTCCTGCATAATTAAAGGGGTACATTCTAAAATCACAAAACAAAGTATAGTACAGTAAATGCATTCATCAGTAACACAGTTAATTATTTTTATTATAAAGTATTATAGGCTATATGTAAATGCTATACGTTCTTATGATTGGTATGTTTGCTAACATCAACACAAAATATAAGTAATGTCTTATGCTGTGGCAATATGGCAACTACAATATTACTAAGCAATATAAATGCATCAGTTCCATTGTATTCTTTTAGACCATGATTCTATATGCACTTCATCATTATCTGAAACATCATTATAAAACACATGACTATAATCTCAAACCAAGTGATTAAGCCCCCTCTCCAGTCCTCCACACCATTTCCAGGCTTTCAGTGTCTTAGAGATGGCATAGGGATTTTCATCCTAGCAGCTCAAAGAAAAGCTACATCTTCATCTCTACCTGCCATCATTATTAGATTTCCATTCTGGAAATTTAATTCTCAACAGTGGTAAGAAAGATCATGCAGGGCTATGGTAGCCTTGCAGGTTATCTGCCTATACAGCTGCATTTATTGAGCCTAATTCGCCTGATGAATTAACACCTAAGGACACAGAAGTTTCTGGACTTCCACCCCACACCTAAAGCCTAGGTTGACCAATGCAATGTGAAATGAGAGAGTTGAAGGTGTTTTTAAAAGGAAAAATGCTGATACATTTATTTCAAAAAATATTTACTATTTTTTTTGTAAAGATTGAAGGGTTGACTTTTCACAAAGGTCTTGTACCTAAGGCAGATGGCTTTCTCATGCATTTGTGTTCTAATTCAGTAAACATCTACCAATGGCCTCCTGAGTGCCTTTCATTGTGAAAGAAATTGAAGATACAGCTGTGGCCCAAAATCTGTTAAAGAGGGTCTAGAGAGAGGAAGAAAGAGAATAGACAAATGAATGGCCTTTGGTGAGGGCTGTGAAGTGCCTAGATGGGATAAACAATAGAAAGGTGTATTCATTATTTTTCTAATTGCCGTGGAAATGTGCTCAACACAAGAAACTTAAGAAAGACAGGATTTAGGTTCTAGCTTACGGTTTGAGGGTACAGGCCATTGTGGTGGAGATGGAATGGCAGCAGGAACATGAGACATTGAGTCTGCTGTCACACACAGGGAGATGTTGGGGCTGGAAAGATGGCTAAGTAGTTAACATTGGTGAATCTATAAGAGATAAAATGGATACAAATATTATAGTAAGACTTACATGGGGGCTTACTACTCCATATCAGGAATTCTTCCAGTATGTTTCGTGAACTGGTTCATATAAATGGCAAGTTTTATTGTTTTACTTCATGGTTTTACATGTATCTGGTGCTAAGATTTGAATCCAGGACCTCATACATGCCAAGTACATGCTATATCACTGGACTGCATCATCAGCCTTGAGGCATGTATCTTGAAATTTTAGGAAGCCATAATTTATTCCCATTTTACCAAAGTTGGAGAAACTGAGTAACTGAAGGAATAGCTACCTTAGAGCAACTTCAGAATCTAGTTCCAGAATCCAGGCTCCCAGGCATGGTACTATACTACTTCCCTTTTAAGCTAGGAAGGCCCTTTAATCGCCAGTCACATTTCTGTCCAGGTCCAGGTGCACAGATCACAGCTGTTTAGATGTCTTAGAACCCACTCCATCAATTATTGGCTGGCTTCATTTTCTTCATTTCCTTTGCTACCAAATTTCTTCACCTGTTTGAATACAAGTCCTATGAGACAGGAAACATGTCAGTCTGTCATTCATTACCATGCAGTGCCTTGAATATGCTCAGTACTGACTTAAGTGTTGTGGTCTGAAGAAATCAAGTGAAAGGCTGTATTGATGTCTGTACCTGCAACATGCACACTACTATATAAAAGGACACCTGTTGATTTACTTATATTTCTGCCACGCAATGTATTTAGCTATTTTCCCTATACCAAGCAATTCTCCAATCCCCTGCAAACACCAACAATAATTCTTACGGTTTAATTCAATTCTTAGGCTAATTATCTGAAGTTAGTGCAGGCCTCACAGGTAAAATGCATAACCTCACAAGATCAACACACACATACACACATAACATACATGCATAATACATATGTCAGCTGTAAGTACTGCATCCCCAGAGTATCCTGGCTTCTATTTCCTTTGGCTACAACTCAGATTCCCATCAGTCCCTCTTCCTGTATAATAATTTGGTATTATAACTCACAGAGCAAGGGAAACACGTTTACTCGTTATGAATATTAGAAATGATGCAACAACATCAGTGACTCCCAACTTGTGGGTTGTATCACCTTCGGGGTCTCATATCAGCTATCCTGCATATTAGATATTTACTTTATGATTCATAAGAGTAACAAAATTGCAGTTATGGAATAGCAGCGAAACAATTTTACAGTCAGGATCACCACAAAACAAGGAATTATATTTAAAGGCTCACAGCATTAGAAAGACTGAGAACGGCTGAACTAGATAAAAGGATGCACAGGCAAGAGCCAGAGGGTCCTGAGTGCAAAAGCTTTTGTTTCTAGGTGGTCTGAGGCACAGTCACCTCCCTTTCAGCCTATGAACCCTCCAAAACACAGTGTACACACGAATAAAGCTTTGAGATCAGCAAGTACCCTCTCCCCTCTTCAGTCCCTGGAGGGCAGGAGTGAGCTGCGATTTCTAAGCCTCTGATAGCAGATCCCAATGGCTCTCCTGACACCCAGCCTCCAATCTCCAGAACCAACTCATAAGCATAAGCTCAGGTGAGGTATAAAGGGGCTTATAAGCATATTTGGCTGCTCTTTGTCCTTATAACACTCAGAAGTGCCAAGGATTCAAGACCTCCATGATAACTAAAGAGGGTGAGGACCAAATGTGTTCATTATTGTGTCACAAAATCTCTGAGACTGGTTGGAATTCCAGGTTTTCATGAGCCATTCCCAACCCTCTGCTTCAACAATTATCACATTCCAAGGGCTTGCTTAGGCTACAGGATTCATTTTACCTCATGAGCCTCAAGGGTCAACCACGCCTGGGGGTTTGCAGCCCTCACTTACTCACAGGATGCTCTAACGTGATGCCTGTGCGGTGTGAAAGAGGAAGCCCCAGCTTCCCCATATTGGGTACTAGGCCCCAAGCCTGAGACCCCATTCACATTCCGGGACTCCGCAGGACCAGACTTCTCTTCTCCCTGACCTGTGGCTAGGGAATCAACATACACATTACATTATCTGCTAAAATTCCAGTTAGGCAATATGACTAGGCAATATAGTAAGTTACAGTGCTTGTCAGTTGATGGTTAAGATTAGTTTCAGAAGTATGAAGAAAAAGGTGTGATTTTATGACAACAAACCAAAGTGTTTAGGATAGCAAAGCGTTTCAGAACACCTCACCTGAAAGATCACTGAAGACCTTTGTTTGTTTGACAGATGTTGGACTGAAAGACAGCATTTAACACAGAACCATCTCCACAATACAGCAGGAAGTGAGAGAGCCAAGGATCAGCTCAGTATGAAAACACTCGAAAATGGTTTCCAACTGCTCTAGGGGTCTCACTCAGCAATAATCATAGATCAGGTGAAAGCCTCGCTGCATAAAGCACAGGGGAAGTAGCTCATTGGAATAGACATCCAATGCATATCTACTGGAATCCCCTCACCACCTTAAGAGATGAGGAGCAGAAGTACTGATTTGATTAAAGAGTCCCCAAAACAAAAGAGATGGGCTTCTTTCCCACATATAAGTAAAAGGAAAACCAAAATCTTAATTATGTAGATGAACTAAAGACTGCAATATTTTCCTGGCTGTTTCTAAACACTCAGCGAGAGTCATTTGGACGTTAAATGAGGAGTCAGCTGTGATAAATGCACTTCTCAGCGTCCTCATATAAAATGAAATGGGATCACACACCCAGACTCTAAACTAAGTTAGGAGCAAAAAGAACTGTTCTTAAACCCACACTCTGTGAAATCCACATGGCTCCTAAGGAGAATGATAGAACCCTAGATTCTGGGCACCAGGAAGGCTCTGAGCCTACCACTCCAGAGAGCGCTCTTGGGATACAGGCAAAAACATCAGATACCATGTCACAGCTAAGCTGCATCTTTGTGCTCTCCTGTTTATGCAAATGAGTTTTACTGCTGTAATTTAACCAATGATTTCTTTAAAAACATTGTGACTGCTTATATTCAACTTTAAGAAACACAAGTCTTTTACCAAGATGCAGGATAGCAATCCCTCAGAAAAACAGAGAAAGCATTGCTCTGTGCTGTGACAACATCCTTGATGATGACATCTGTAGATGATGTCCACAGTGCTTCTGAAGGCTGCTCTCTGGAAGACTTCGTTAATTTTTCACACATAATCTAATGTCCATAAAAAACAAAGAGATACACAATGCATATAGACCTGAAAATATGCATTTATTCTCCTGAGATCAGCACTAAACTGATTTGTGAACACAGAAATAAATAATTGTAGGTAGAGATAAGGGAGATCAAGAGTCCAAATGATCCTTAGATACACAGAACATTTGAGGCCATCCTGGGTTACTGAAAGCCCAAGAGACAGACAGACACACACTTGCACACACACACAGAGAGAGAGAGATCATTGTAAACACCAAGGGTTATTTTTCTCTAAACATTTTATTACATGCCTTCACTATCTAATAAGCAGCCATAAGATAAACTACNCTGAGAACGGCTGAACTAGATAAAAGGATGCACAGGCAAGAGCCAGAGGGTCCTGAGTGCAAAAGCTTTTGTTTCTAGGTGGTCTGAGGCACAGTCACCTCCCTTTCAGCCTATGAACCCTCCAAAACACAGTGTACACACGAATAAAGCTTTGAGATCAGCAAGTACCCTCTCCCCTCTTCAGTCCCTGGAGGGCAGGAGTGAGCTGCGATTTCTAAGCCTCTGATAGCAGATCCCAATGGCTCTCCTGACACCCAGCCTCCAATCTCCAGAACCAACTCATAAGCATAAGCTCAGGTGAGGTATAAAGGGGCTTATAAGCATATTTGGCTGCTCTTTGTCCTTATAACACTCAGAAGTGCCAAGGATTCAAGACCTCCATGATAACTAAAGAGGGTGAGGACCAAATGTGTTCATTATTGTGTCACAAAATCTCTGAGACTGGTTGGAATTCCAGGTTTTCATGAGCCATTCCCAACCCTCTGCTTCAACAATTATCACATTCCAAGGGCTTGCTTAGGCTACAGGATTCATTTTACCTCATGAGCCTCAAGGGTCAACCACGCCTGGGGGTTTGCAGCCCTCACTTACTCACAGGATGCTCTAACGTGATGCCTGTGCGGTGTGAAAGAGGAAGCCCCAGCTTCCCCATATTGGGTACTAGGCCCCAAGCCTGAGACCCCATTCACATTCCGGGACTCCGCAGGACCAGACTTCTCTTCTCCCTGACCTGTGGCTAGGGAATCAACATACACATTACATTATCTGCTAAAATTCCAGTTAGGCAATATGACTAGGCAATATAGTAAGTTACAGTGCTTGTCAGTTGATGGTTAAGATTAGTTTCAGAAGTATGAAGAAAAAGGTGTGATTTTATGACAACAAACCAAAGTGTTTAGGATAGCAAAGCGTTTCAGAACACCTCACCTGAAAGATCACTGAAGACCTTTGTTTGTTTGACAGATGTTGGACTGAAAGACAGCATTTAACACAGAACCATCTCCACAATACAGCAGGAAGTGAGAGAGCCAAGGATCAGCTCAGTATGAAAACACTCGAAAATGGTTTCCAACTGCTCTAGGGGTCTCACTCAGCAATAATCATAGATCAGGTGAAAGCCTCGCTGCATAAAGCACAGGGGAAGTAGCTCATTGGAATAGACATCCAATGCATATCTACTGGAATCCCCTCACCACCTTAAGAGATGAGGAGCAGAAGTACTGATTTGATTAAAGAGTCCCCAAAACAAAAGAGATGGGCTTCTTTCCCACATATAAGTAAAAGGAAAACCAAAATCTTAATTATGTAGATGAACTAAAGACTGCAATATTTTCCTGGCTGTTTCTAAACACTCAGCGAGAGTCATTTGGACGTTAAATGAGGAGTCAGCTGTGATAAATGCACTTCTCAGCGTCCTCATATAAAATGAAATGGGATCACACACCCAGACTCTAAACTAAGTTAGGAGCAAAAAGAACTGTTCTTAAACCCACACTCTGTGAAATCCACATGGCTCCTAAGGAGAATGATAGAACCCTAGATTCTGGGCACCAGGAAGGCTCTGAGCCTACCACTCCAGAGAGCGCTCTTGGGATACAGGCAAAAACATCAGATACCATGTCACAGCTAAGCTGCATCTTTGTGCTCTCCTGTTTATGCAAATGAGTTTTACTGCTGTAATTTAACCAATGATTTCTTTAAAAACATTGTGACTGCTTATATTCAACTTTAAGAAACACAAGTCTTTTACCAAGATGCAGGATAGCAATCCCTCAGAAAAACAGAGAAAGCATTGCTCTGTGCTGTGACAACATCCTTGATGATGACATCTGTAGATGATGTCCACAGTGCTTCTGAAGGCTGCTCTCTGGAAGACTTCGTTAATTTTTCACACATAATCTAATGTCCATAAAAAACAAAGAGATACACAATGCATATAGACCTGAAAATATGCATTTATTCTCCTGAGATCAGCACTAAACTGATTTGTGAACACAGAAATAAATAATTGTAGGTAGAGATAAGGGAGATCAAGAGTCCAAATGATCCTTAGATACACAGAACATTTGAGGCCATCCTGGGTTACTGAAAGCCCAAGAGACAGACAGACACACACTTGCACACACACACAGAGAGAGAGAGATCATTGTAAACACCAAGGGTTATTTTTCTCTAAACATTTTATTACATGCCTTCACTATCTAATAAGCAGCCATAAGATAAACTACGTCACAATGCTTTGACCTGAGCCAGGAATTGAATTGCTAAGTGAATGCCTTAAGGGTTTTTTTTTTTAATGTTATAAACTAAGTCTGAGGATAATTCATGATAAAGAACGTCATGTCTTCTCTGACTTCTCTGTCACCTACAAGTCCTGGCTCCAGAACAGAGTGCTGTTGTCTCTACAGATGCACAGGCCCTGTCCGACAGCAGAGAAAAGAGACAGATCGACGGCAACTGTTTCGAATCCTTCCAGTGATCACATCTAAAACGAAATCACTTTTTTCTCTTTTAGATACTTTTCTACTCTCACCTTTTTAAAATTACAGAATTCACCTCATTTAGTTACCATGTCATTGGCTAGTAGCTTCTCTAAGCTGCCCTTTAAAAGCATCAGGGCAGATACAGGGGCACATGCCTAACTACAGCACTGGGGAGGCAAAGACAGGATTATCGCACATTGGAGGCCATCCTGAGATACAGAGGAAGACCCTGCTGAAACAAAACAAACAAACAAACAAAACCAGAAAACCCTAAAGTAAAATGTGTACTAAAGTGGGACAACTGTCAACGTGAGCTACAGGCGTGTATCCAGAGCTCTCACCTGCACGCTCTCGTCTGATTCTCAACATACTCTTATCAGTGCTCTCATTCCCCCACCTATTTTATCCGGTATAAGAAACAAGGTTTGAATTTCTTACATCTACTGAGACCACCTGGTTTTGCAGCCTGACTCTCTCCTGCCTGGACAGGGGAAAGGTGAGGTTCAGTGCCCTTATTTCAGTGGTACACAACTACACCTGAAATATTTTGTTAATTTATTTTGTAAAACCCTAAAAGGCGAAACGTCTTAAGAAATGAGTGTTTCCTGAGTGGATTATTAGACAAGCTGTGGATCTCAAAAGCCACGGCTTGATGTGCTCAGGACGTAACGGGAAAACGCAAATTTGTTGCAAATCCTTCCTCTGAGCCTTCCTGTATTTATAACAAGAACACACCAAAACCAGCATGTCCTGAACTTATCTGTTGAAAATACACCATGTAATACAGTCGGACTTCTCCCAGGCTGCCTTTTCCTAGTAGGTTCATTGGCAGTAAAAGCTATGAAGGCATAAACTTGGCCACCACCTCAAAGTGCCCAAGTGGCCCTGGAACGTCACTATGCTCATTATGTGCATTTATCGTGCATGAACTCACAGCTGTCCAAATCTACCCTGAGTCCCCATCCAGGAAGAAATAGTGATAGAAACACTGCTAATGTGACATGACTGTGTACAACACAGAATGACATGGCCGGAGGTGATGACCATTCTCCATCCCCTGCCACTTATCATCACTGCCCAGGAAGTCACAGACAGAAGAGCCAAGAAGTATTTGTGGAACCGTATAGATCATGAACACCGTCTAAGCCACTCTAACACTGACTTGTACCGCAAGGGCCACATTGGGTGTCGGTAGTCTATGACCAGGCAGATATCTCCCCAGAACCAGATGCCATTCACAGATACAAAGCAGGAAGCTAGCTGGATGGGAATGTAGAGAGTCATTTGGGGCTAGTGGTATACAGCTCAGTGGGAAAGTTCTTGTCTAGAATATATAAAACCCTGGGTTGTTTCTGCAAAACAGAGCAATAATATATACATCATGAAAGTTGGCATTTTCCTCTTTCAGATGGAAAGACAATGCATGCAACAAACATCCACACCCGCATGTATTCACATGCAGAGACACACAGAAATGTCATTAGGGCAGGGAAATCATAAGACCAGGGCATACAGCAAATAAATGTCAGTAAACCAAACACACCTTTGTGGTACGTAAGCAATCTTCTCAAACACCTGTTACCCATTTCTAACCCTTAAGCACAAAGGCTCGGCAGTTGTTTTTTTTTTTAAGTAATTTATTGGCTTTATATTCAAAGTGAGCTCTCTGTGAAGTTTCAGATTTTGCAGCGAACACAAAGGATGATGGTGAACCGTGCACTTGTGTCTGAGATGCAGGGAGTTCTCAATCTCCGTTACTGTGCTCCACCTAGACGGTCGGTCCATTGTTCATTGTTTCCCAGATGATATCTTTCCTAGAAGAGATCAAATAGGTGCTTGACAGCTGTACAAACTCTTGGTTAAATAGGAATAACCTATTTATCGTCTAAAGAAGGCATTTCCTATGGACAAACTGAAAATTTTTACCCACAATCATAGACAAAATTGTCTTTTCAAAATTAAGAGCAAACTTTACATAAATTAATCATTCTTTGGGGGTTAAGAAGTTCATTCTATGATTCCAGGAATTCTATTACCATTTCAGCTTCATGCATAGAAGCAATGCAAGCAGAGCCTTCTCAAAGGAACTCAGAACGAAACGCCAGTGTGTGCTGTCTGTGCTGGGTGCTAGAGGCACAGGTGGCCAAGAAGACAATATGGACCGTCTGTTGTGGGCATTCAGACTACAACAAAGAACATTTCTCTTAATACTTCCCATTCCACAGCCATAGGCACCATCACTCTATAGACATACTCAAAATTCCAAGATCAAGGCTACCCTGAATGTTAAATCCCTTGGTTGTAATCTGGGATAGGACAGGGTTTCTCTATAGGCCAAAGAAGAAATTTTTATTCTCCTTTAAAAAAAAATCATAGTTTTCCCCCCCTTAGGAGAGAGATAAAAGCAAAAGACATAAAGCAATGAGTTTAAAGTGGATTTTTTCTTTCTAAAACAATGTGCTAAGTCAATGAGATTTGGTTCTAAGTAAATAAAGAATCCGAAAAGGACATACATTAACAAAAAGTTATTAAATTCCTTTTTTCATTTTCTCTGATTATTATTTCCTTTCTCAACAAATGATGTAAAACTCTGGGCAAATTTCCAAAATAATTAAGGCACAGAAATTTTTTTGAGATGAAAAGAAGAAAAGGGAAAAACAGAGAGGGGGAAGAAGAATAAAGATCATTTTAAAAGTAGAAAGAAAGTTTAAAAATAACAATAATAAAATAGGAACTCTAGAAGAGCCAAGATCTGAACTAAGTGTGGCTTTAATCCTTTTCCACCAGGCCCTAGCCTTGGCAGGTCTCTGCTAAAATGCAGGAATTGCATGGATGTGGAAGCCGGTGATGGAAAATGCATTATTATACACAATTGTTGTACTTGAGAGAAACTATACGGAGGAAAAAAATAACACCCTAGAGTAAATACAAATGAAATTCATGTATCAAAAACCAATACTGTGAAAATAGTTTAAATGTTTCTTGAATTTATATCTAGTCATTAACCTAAATGCAGATTTTAGTTCATGCCACCCTTCTGCCTCATGGTCAGAAGGCCTGAAAACCTGCGGTGTGGAAAATTGGCAGGATAAAGAATATTGAATTGGTCTCCATGGAAAAACAGAATTTGGCAGCCATAACCTCCTCCCTGTGCTGGTCTGTCTCCCACTTCTGTTTATTCCTTCCTGCTAAACCTTTATCCCAGGGAAGAGGCCACACACTAGGCAAAGCTGGAAGCAAATGTCAGCCTGACCATTCACGAGTGACTTTGAATCTCTCCTCAACATAAGACCAAGTGTCCCAGCTCTGTGAGGTCACAGAAGCTGGGCTTTCACTGATTTTGGTTGCTTCTAACCTCAAAAAGAGAACTGAGGTGAGAAACCTGCCTTACCCAAAAGACCCTGAAGAAACTGTAATTCCCTCATGGAGATGATAAATCCATACCCAAATCCCGTGGACATCAATTTCCTCCGTCCATCCTGCTTCACTATCGTGATGATTTGAAGGAAGGCTGACATTTCCTTGGAATTTTCATTAGTGTTCTCTCCCAGATTCAGGTTAAATCCCTCCTAGATGTACCTCAGCTGAGGCTCCACCGAATAGCCAGCATTGGTGGACAAAGTTCAGCCCCCACCTTGTCCCTGGCCCCAAGTCTATCAAGGAAACGCTTACTGGGACCCTGCAGTGGGCTCGGGGCTCTTTGCATGAGCAAGCTGGAGGGAGTGTTGTGTCACTGTGTGGTTACCCTGCCTCGTGGTGGTTTTCACCCTGATCTTTTCTTTCTTTGCAGCTGGTTAATAATCCTCTAGCAAGTCAGGCCGCCGCTGCTGCAGCAGCCATGAGCTCCATAGCAAGCTCACAGGCCTTTGGCAATGCCCTCTCCAGCCTTCAGGGGGTCACAGGTCAACTAGTTACTAATGCACAAGGACAGGTGAGTGGGAGATGGGAGTAAGAGTGAATTTTTATGGCAGATTGAACTCAGAAAGGAAATGGATTTCTTTTGCATGACAGTGATATGTAGCTGCATCTATTTGAGGCAAATAAATAATGTTTACTAGCAATGTCAAGAATAGGAGAGGGGTTGGGAAGTGTTTCTATATTTCAGAAGCAAGATTTTTCTTTCTTCCCCCTAAAATGTCAAGGTTTTATTTTGGTTTTGTTTTGTGAGATGACTAGTGTTATGACCTGAGTTAAAGAATTCCTTTCTCGTTTTTGGAACTTTCTTGGAAATAAACAATCAAAAATTGAATTTTGGAAAGGAAACCTTGTTTTGCTTTTTTTTTTAATTTTCCACTTTTAACAAACTCTGATGTAATGGGTTGCTGGTTACTCTATTGTGTCTAAACTAACGTCAGTAAATCCAAGATATGCGTGTGTGGAGAATCAGTGCAAAGTCCAACTCAAGCCACGAAAGGAAAGGGGCATTAGATGCCAGCTTCCAGTCAGCCCCTAGCACTCTCACTGATTTTCAGGGACTCAAGAGGTCTCTTCCATGCCTGTTGATTATTTCTAACCTGTCAGGTCCTCTAAGCCCTCCCCCACATCACAGGAGAGCACCCATTCTCCAGTAAGGTTCGTGTGTCCATGTCATGTTCACCAAGGTGACATATGATAGAGCTTTGGTGATCAGTAACCCTAGAGGTTACAGAAAACAGCAGAGCAGAGTTGAAGCTGATGATGTCACGGTGCCCTCCAATGGAAAGCCAGAGTCCAGCCTCAGTCCTTAGTGACATCAGTTTTCCAGGGTGGCCAAGATGATTACAGAGAGAACAATGTTTCTTTACTCGGCAGTGTGTTTACATAGCTCCCTGCTACAGTTGCACTGCAAAACCAGGAATTGCAATACCTTAAACTCTTTTTTTTTAATTTTACTTAAAGCATAAGCAAAGGTGCATTATAAAGCTAAACCATCTCTATCTACAGCCCAAGGGAAGAAAAAGCTGACCTGTTATGTTTCCTGGGCGGGTGTAGGATTGTCCCATCAGAGACCCAAGGGCTGAACGATGGAGCTTGTCAAAGAGAGGCCCCATGTAATGAATCATCTTATCACAGGTGCACACCACACATATTAAAGGAGGGTTGTATGAACACTGTGCCCTCTACAGTAACCTTTCATTGTCTGCTTTAACCCTTGCTCCAATTCATTTTCATCAAAGGATCATTTTATGCAGCCAGCTTTAAATTGAAGCTCTCAAAAGTATATTAAAATTTCTGGATGGGTGTGGGTATTAGGGTGGAGGAAACGTTGGTTTTAATATCTATAACTCATATGTACTCCAGGCCCATGCTGGAAGCAGCTTCCTAGAGCTATGCCCAGAAATAGAGCAACATCAAGATGTAAATTTTAGGAGCTGATGATCAAAACCAAATCTATCTAGAGATAGGCAGTTTCTATAACTTTTCTGTTCCACGTGCAGGTGAAGTAGACTGTGCCCCACATGGAGAAATCCTTTGTTGAAAGGAACTATTTAGTGTCTTACTTTCCAAATGCTTTGGTGGCTTGTTACCCAGTGGTAACCTCTTATGGGTCAGAGTTCCCATCTCTGTCACTCTGTCCCTCTAAAATCTCTTTCTCAGCCCACAAGAATCCCAACTTGAATACTCACAGGGTGGTGTAGACACTGAATCAGAGTTGATTTTAGTCTTTTTAAAATTATTATTCTACAAGTTGTATAAGGATGGTTTATTTGTATTTACGGTAAACATATTTCCTAAGGGGAACATCTACTACCATAAAAGGGGACAAACGTCATTTGAGATGTGTTTCTTTGTCCTATGTTAACGTGACACAAAAGAGACGAATATATGGAACCATGTTAGCACAATCTGCCTTGCTTAACATGCCCTACCACCTAGGAATGCCACATAAAGTTTATTTTTAATTTCTTAAAGTCTCCGTAGAGGTTTCTCAGGCAGATGTGAAGAAAAACCTCCTTGAATATTTAGAAACATTTTTATCAGAGTTCTTGACATTGACTCTTTATTATATTTGGAAATTTATATGAGAATAATGGCATTAATATGTAAACCTATGTTTGAGAAGCAGGGCTGATTGATAGTTTGAAGGAAGGTTCGTTCCACAAAGAAACTATGAAGCAGGAGCACTGTCATCCAAAGGTCTATCCCTGACCTTACTCCCTAAGATTCTTTCTGTATCCTTTAAACAAAAAAACAGGATTTTAATGCACCTAAATGAGCCTTCAGGCTAACTCAGGAGGGTTTAAGTACCAGTTCTCTCTGGTTTTCTGAGCTTCAGACAAAGGCTTAGCTTACTCAAGCCTCCCCTTGACCTTGGAGCCACAGTCANCCTCAAGCCTCCCCTTGACCTTGGAGCCACAGTCACGGCTGCTGAAGCAGTCTCTGTTCTATGCCTGAATCTTCTTGGCCTTCGGTTCACAACAACAATAAATCTCACCACCTGGGCCTTGCTATTTTACTTGCCTGCCTTGGAATCTGTGTTTTCCAGAAACTAGATCCCAGTAAGGGTATAGACGGCGTATCTGGATGCATTGAAGAATGAGCTTTCCTGCCATTTGCTCTCCCCAGACTCTAGTGAGAGCAAATAGAGAAATTTTTTTCCTTCATTTATTTACTTTTCTCACTTTGCCCTCTCATAACTGGTAATTGAAAGGATAGACAGTAGCAACTAGATTTGACAATTTAACAGAGAGGGCAAGGGAAGAAGGTAGTCAGTGTCCCCTGGTAACAGTTGTTGACACTGGCTGTAGCACTGCTGAGAACATTAGCACTCTCTTTTCTTCCTGGATCAGAGACTTGTGCAAAAAGAAAAAGAATAAGTAGTAGGATGAGGGATTTAATTCCTGATACATTCTGAACAAATTCCTTGAGCCCTTCAAGTGTCAGTTTTCCTAACTCCACAATAAAAACTGAGTGAACCCTGGACTAGAAAGACAGCTCATCAGTAGAGTACTGGCCACGTAGGCGTGAGGCCCTGAGTCTGCTCTCCAGGATTCACATGCAATCCGGACATGACAGCACAGCCTTGTAATTCCAGCACTGGAGAGATGGAGACCTGAAGATCCCTGGCTTGCTTGCTGGTCAGCCTAGCCTAATCAGTGACCCCTAGGTCCCAGTGAGATAGCTTGTCTCAAAAAGCAAGTAGACAGCTCCTGAAGAATGACACCCAAGGTTGACCTTTGGTTTGTACTCACACACACACGCACACCACACACACACAATCTAAATCCATAGGTTATGAAGATTAAATGAGATTGTGTCTTAAAAATACCGCCTAAGGGTTTACGATCATAACTAAGATTCAATAAACAATGGCACAATCATCATCAACAACATCATGGTTCATGCTGTTGTTTGGATATGCAGAAAGAGACAGTAATATGGTCTAGAGACAAACAGAAAGGGACCTATGCCAGGCTGCCATTCGCTGGCCAAGAGACCTTGGTTGGCCTCTTTATTCCCTTTGTGCCATGATT
>LOEQ01002514.1:41567-83855 GCA_001685075.1 Bramus lutescens
CGCTCCGAAGCCAGCGGAGCCCACAGATGTGCCTGCGCCCGCGGTGGCTTCCGGGGGAGCGGAGCCCCAGGAAAAGGCTCCCAGGAGCAGGTATGGTCTTGTAGAACTAGCATGAAACGGAGTACCTCGTCTGCAGCAAGCCTTTGGCTTGACCTGGACGAAACCACTCTTAGCTGCAGTTTAATTACCTGATCAGAAGGTGTGACTACTGATTCTGTCATGATTCTCGAGGAGACCATTTTTTACAGGGTTGGGAATTCAGGTTTCACAATTCTGAAGTTACGAATAGGCACACTATCACCAGGAAATTTAATTAATTCTCCTGGAGCACTTTACTCGGAAAGCAGTTTGGGATTTTCATTTTGTGAATATTTATTTTTAAAAGGAGAACACCAATGTACTGAATTTCTTTTTCTCCCTCCACGTGGTGATGCAATTGTACCCCAGCGACTCACGCATGTCAGGCAAGCGCCTTGTCACTGAGCCACACCTGCAGAATTTGTCAAGAGAATAGACTCAGGTTGCTTATTTTGGTTTGAGTGTGTACTCCTTTCGGGAAATGTAGGACTCTACTTCTTGTTTAAGAAGTTAAAGTAGGCTGTCCTCAGAAAATTTATTCCTCTATTAGATGTCAGTAGTACCTCCTTTGGGGCAGTATTGTGAGATCAGATATGATTTTATAAACTGTTTTGAACATGACATGGAAGAGTAGTTCCTCCAAATTTACTAACTTCAAAAAAAGTGACAAGAACCAGGTGTAGGTCGCATGCATTTAGTCCTAGCAATCTAGAGGCTGAGGCAGGTGGATCTCTATGAGTTCGAGGCCAGCCTGGTCTACGTAGTGAGTTGTAGAACAGTCAGGGTTATGTAGACGCTCTCTCAAAAAACAAAACAAGGAAAGGTGATGGTTCAGTGATTGCAGTTTTTATATTACACAGAGGAAGAAGCCAGTAAACTGCTAATCACGTTGAGTGACAGGGAGCTGATACAAATTATGTTTGCATAGCAACAGTGTTTCTTCTGTGATTTGAGTTGGTGCTCTGTGTTATTTTGATATTTCAACGATTCTCCATAATTTCCAAGTTTCTACTTAGAATGAAAATACCAGTGTTGGTCAGTGCTCCAAAGGATTTGGAGATTTTTGTTAGCTGTGTAGGAATGCATGGTGATTGATAGTTTATAAATTGCCCTTAGGCCATGGTCTTGAGATATCTAGATTATTTACACACACATAAATTTGTTGTTGGTTTTTGTTTTGCTTTGCTTTTTAGGCAGGATTTCACTATGTAGCTTTGACTTGCCTGGAACAAAGAGATCCATCGCCTCTGCCTTCTGAGTACTGGGATTAAAAGCACGTGCCACCATGTCCAGCAGTTTTTCTTTCGTTCTTTTTTTAAGAGAGAGAATTTTCATGTAGCTCAGGCTGGCCTATAACTGACTGTGCATGAGAAGATGCCCTTGAATTCCTGATCCTCTTGCTTTACCTTCTGAATGCTGAAGTGGCAGATGTGTACCACTGTGCCTGGTTTCTGTGGCACTGGTGATGGAAGCCAAGCCTCTGTGCATGCTGACCAAGCACTCAATCAGTTTAGCTACATCCCAAGTCCTTTTTCCTTATTTGATGAGATTATTTTGTTCTGGATTTTTGCTAGTTGTAGAAACCAACAGAGTATGCATTTAACGTAGAAAATGCCAATGGTTGATGTGTTGCATTGTTTTAAGGGTCACAGTTTTTGCTGAACCCCAGGGCTTTGTGCATATTAGGCAAGCAATCTACCATTGAGTTTTATCTATCTTCAGCTTTAAGAAAATAATTTAAAAATCTTTTTAGAGAGATTATACCAGAGGTTAAGATAGCTTCAACTTTATATAGAAGTAATGATAAGATAAAAATAGACTTAAAATCTTGATTTATATCCCGTCTAAAATCAATCAGTCTTGTCTGTCTCTCTCTCTCTCTCTCTCTCTCTCTCTCTCTCTCTATCTGCATTAGTGTTTTGCCTGTATGAATGTATGTCTATGTGAAGGTATCAGATCCCTTAGAACTGGAGTTACAGACAGTTGTAAGCTGCCATGTGGGTACTGGGAATTGAGCCAGGGTCCTCTGGAAGAGCAGCCAGTGCTCTTAACCAATGAGCCATCTCTCAAGCCCCTATACTCCCTTTTTAATGTTAAGTGATAGTGCTTATTTATGGATTATGATGTGTTATTTCAGTATGTATTTGGAATGTGTCATGGTATGGTATATCACCTTAAAAGTTTTTTATTTCTTTGTGTTGATCTTTCCAGATCTTTTCTATAGCAATCTTGTGATAAAAATTGTCAACCATAGTTATCCTGCCTGCTATACTGCGTTATTAGAAGCAGATGTTAATGCTACTCAATTGCACCTCTGGTTTCTTTCTCTCTCTTTTTTTTTTTTTGCTTTTTAAGACAGGGTTTCTCTGTGACTGTCCTGGAACTCTCTGTAGAGCAGGCTGGGCTTGAACTCAGAGATCTGCCTGCCTCTGTGATGTGACTGAAGGTGTACACCACTGTGCCCGGCTTTTTGCTTTTAAGAAATTTTATGCATGGGGGTGTTTGCCTTTGTGCACCACTTGCATGCCTGGTGCTCATGGAAACTAGAAGAGGATGTCAGATTCCTTGGAACTGGAGTTACAGTTGTGAGCTACATCTGGGTTCTGGGAATTGAACCCAAGCAGCCAGTGCTCTTAATCTTGAGTCGTGATGTCAGCCTATTTCTGAGAGACTTGTATCTGATCTGTACCATAGTCAATATGACTAGATCTTTTTTTTTCTCCCATTTTTTGAGCTAGGGTCTCATGTAGCCTAAGCTAGCTTCAACTTGTATGTTGCTGAGGGTGATCGTAAACTTTTCTGATCCTTCTGCTTCCACTTCCTCAGTATTGCGATTACAGACATGTAGCAAAACAAAAATGTCCAAATTTCTCAGCTGTTTATTTATTAAAAATTTGCTAATTAAACCTTGTTCTGTGTCTTAGGTGTTGTTTTGTGCTCAGCATATTATTGTTTTATGTTGTGCTTAGGGATTGAAGTTTGAAAAAGATTAACTTAAACAGATTTCCTTAGAATTTACATACACCAAAACTATTATTTTATTTTTTTGTCTTTTAAAGATTGTGTGTGTGTGTGTGTGTGTGTGTGTGTGTGAATTTCATGTGTGTGCAGGTGCCCATGGAGGACAGAAAGTGTGGGATCTATGGAGCTAGAGTTCCAGGTGTTTGTGCTCCACTTGATGTCAGTGATGGGAACTATTCTGGTCCTGTGGAGGAGTAAAAGTACATTTAACCCTCTCACCAGCCTTGCTTTGTTCTGAGATAGTCTTACCTGGCAGATAGCTCAAGCTGCTTGGCTTCAGACTCATGGCACTCTGTCTGCCTCAGCTTCCCTTTGCTGGGAATAGTGTGTGAGCTGTCACATCCGGCTAAGAAAGTTTTAAACAAGTGATTTATTGCAACTCTGTTGTAATCAACATAAATCTGAAAGGTCATGGTTTTATGTTTAATGAGACCTTACTGTTTTAAAACTAGCATAAGATTCATGATGTCTACTCTTTCTTTTATATTTCAATAGTGATGCAAAGACTGGTGATGAAAATAATGTTGAAGAGTCCAGCAAACCATCCTCTACTGTTTCTCAGAGGAGAAAGCGAGTGCCAAGCACTTCTAGTCTTGTGAAGCCTACTGTCAGTGTTCCTTCACAGTGTCAACCCTTGTCTGCAGTTAACCACGATGCTCCGCAGCCCAGCTCTGCTCCAGCTAAAGAGAAGCCCCCGTGTTCAGATAGATACCGAATATACAAGGCCCGGAAACTGAGAGAGATGCTGAAAGAAGAGTTGAGAAAAGAGAAGGTAAGTTGAAGAAACGCAAAATTTAGATGCTGCCTGCTAGATTTCTATATTTAGCTTTGGAAGAAAAAGAAGTATGTGTTGAAATTGATGGGAAAATAATACCAGATAATGACTCATGTGTAACATAACATCTTGTGTAATACAAAGTAATAGAGTGGTATATTATTTGTGTTTTAATAAATAAAGCTTGCCCGAAGATCAGAGGACAAAGTAGCCATACTAGTCAGCTACATAGCCAGGCAACGGTGGCACACACCTTTAATCCCAGGAGACAGAGGGATCTCTGTGAATTCAAGGCTACCCTGGGCTACACAAGATTGAATCTGTGTAAAGGAGAAACAGTGCTCACACAAAGGTGATCCCAGCATTTGGGATCCCACGCCTTTAATCCCAGCACTAGGGAGGAGTGATATGGCTGGACAGAGAGAGGACTGTAAAGGGGAAGAGCCAGGAACTCAGAAGAGTATGGAGTCTGAGGATTCGTGGAGACAGAATCTTGCCTTTTGGTCTGAATTTTTGGCAGAGGTAAAAGGTCTCTAGTGGTTGGCTGCTTTGCTTGTCTGATCTTCAAGTTGAACTCCAGTATCTGTTTCTGGGTTTTTATTATTTGTGCTTCAAAGTAAACCTTCTAAATTTACTCTTTTTTTTCAACTGATAGACTTTATTATTATTACTATTTATTAATTTTCAGGGTTTTTTGGGAAGGCAGTTGCGACGATCTTTAACTCAATGTGTAACTCACTCTGTAGTCAAGACCATCTTACTGTCCCAGCCATCCATATCTTGTATCATCACATTTTTCTTGATAGTCATTTTAAAATTATTTTATTCATTTAAATTTTTCACTAGTTTTGATGATAGTAAAAAAGTTTTTTGTGAACATGCAGATAGATACACAAGCATATGAAAATAATTTCCATAAAAATGACTAAGCAATGTGGAGTAATTTGAATTAAAATTAGTATAATCAAGCAAATGTGAATGTTTTAAATTGAACTGTGGCCAAAAAATTTACACAATGCATATAATAAGAGTGTGTCCCTTTTAATCAGGCATGGTATACAGTGGAACAGTAATAAAGCTGGCTTTGGAGTTAGGAATGTAGGCTTCATCCCTTCCTAGCAGTGTGATGTTGGACGGCTTAGTCTTTTTTGTATCTCTGTTTCTCCTTTTTGTAAAATACTACCAATAATGATACTAAAATCTCACTGGAGGATTTTGAAGATTTATTATTAATGCATTTGAGCTAATGTGTTTATTGTTTAGAAAGTAGTGAACAACAAATGTCAGCTGTTTTAGCTAATTACAGAATGACTCGTTTTGGTAGTGTTGGAGATTGAACTCAGGACCTCATATGCAAGACAGGTGCTTTAAACACTGAGTCACATTCCTGGCTCTGATAAACAGAATTGTATATGCTGAGCTTTTTTTCTAGTGCCAATTTCTTGGATTTTTTTCTTTTATTTATTCATTTGCTTATTTATTTATTCATTCATTCATCCATACATTTATTTATTTATTTGTTTGTTTATTTATTTATTTATTTTGATGTATATGAATGCTCTATCTACGTGTATGACTTTATGTCAGAAGAGGGCACCAGATCTCACTATAGATGGTTGTGAGCCACCATGTGGTTGCTCTGAATTTTGAACACAGGACCGCTGGAAGAGCAGTCAGTGCTCTTAACCGCTGAGCCATCTCCCCATCTCCCAACTTCTTGGATTTTAAAAACTGTTAAGAGGTGACTCATCTTCGAGAAACTTTTATCCATGCTCTCTTAGGTATGTTAACTGTCTTCAGAGTGCCTCCATCTTAACTCTTGCTGTGAAGCCCATAGTAAAATATCTTTAATTAAGATAAGGGTTTGGAGAGGTGGTTCACTGGTTAAAAGTGCTTGCTTTACAACCTTGGATCCCAGCACCTATGTAACAAGTAGGGCATCCCACAAATGGCTGTAATCTCACCTCTGAGACGTGCTAGGATCACTGGGTCTTGCTGATTTCTACTCTAGCTAAGATGTAATCCCTTGCCTCAAAAGACTTAAGTAGAGAGTGATATAGGGTGACACTCAGTGGCCTTTTCTGGCCTTCATGGGGCATGGACACATCTACCCATGCTCACACATGCGTGCATACACACTAGTCAAATTACATCATCATAAAACATCTATAATAAAACCTCTAATTCTGCTTTATTTTAAAATGCTACTAAGGAAAAAGAAAAACTACTAAGGGTATTGTATAATACAATATTCAGGTTATAAACGATTTCTTAAAATTCGGTATAATTATAATAATAAAGCACTTTAAGTCAGTGGGTTGTGTATTTGAGTTTAGTGTGTCTGAAATTATTTTGTTTATAAAAATCTCTGTATATAGAAACAATGGAAAAACAAGTTTGCTATAAATGAAAGCCAGAGGCCACCAGATCGTTCAAAAATGACCATGAGAGACTTCATATATTACCTGCCAGATAACAATCCAATGACGTAAGTAAAATTTATTTATGCTTTAATTTCATTGGGTATATAATGATATGGCACTTTTAGAGTACAGTTTCATGTGTTTTAGAAGCTTGTTGATAAAATAAAATTTCTAACAAAATGAGTATAGGTACATTTTCTCCTGGGGTACTGAGGTCTAAGGTGATGCTCTTCCCATGTGCGGTGCTCACAATCGTGCTGTATCAAGTGACTACTTTCTGGGATGATAATGATGCCCTTCCTTTATCTCCAAGATGAAAAGGGGCTCCTTTATTGTTTTAATTATCAGGATAGAGTGTGACTTCTATTTCTTATGTACTATAATGCTATAGAAAGGAATCTTTAGTTTTTATGCCCTATACATTAGTAACGGTACAATTTGAATAACAAGTCCTTCATGAACAAAGCTTTAATTCTCTAATTAAAGTTAGCCTGAGATAGAAGGTAGAAATCCTGGAAATCTGCTCGTTGTGATTTTGGTGGTGTAGGATATGGAATTAGCCTATTTCTTCAGTATAAGCGTCTTTTACGTTCACCCGGTCTTTGTCGGCCTCATTGAAGGAAGGGCAAGAAACATAAGTTTGAGTTTGACAGCTATCCACTGGAGATGAGCTACCTAGGTTGCTTCATTTCCTAGAGCTGAGAGTCTCTCTTCACTAAGGAATTGGGGAGGAAAACATTTCTGATTTAGGCCCCAGCAGATATTGGTCCTTGATGAGTTTATTTATTTATCTGTTTATTTAGGCTGAGATTTGTGCTGGGAATCGAGTTCATTCTTAGCCTTCACTGGGCTCATTTCCTAGGCATAGGGAAAAATAATTGCTGACCATTTTAGTGAGATGTTTTAGTATATTGTATTAAAAATAGAGGGGCTGGAGAGATGGCTCAGTGGTTAAGAGCACTGACTGCTCTCCCAGAGGACCTGGTTCAATTCCAGCACCCACATGGCAGCTCACAACTGTCTGTAACTCCAGCTCCAGTGAACCCGACACCCATGATAAAACTGTAATGCACATAAAATAAAAAGAAAACATAAAAATAGAAGCTAAGATAATTTTTTTGGTTATAGATATAATTGATATAATTATAGATATAATTCTATAGATAGAATTGATAAAATATCAATTTATTTAAAACTATTCTTTTATCTGCACTTAACAGTTCTTCAGTGGAACAAGAAAAGAAAACCGAAAAATCCTTGGCTCCTACCCCGGCAAGAGAGTGAGCATCTTATCTTGCTCTTTTATAATATGTTGTTTAGGTGCCTTTCTGTTGTTGCTGGGCACCAAATTGGGACCACACACAGGTGCCTCACCACTGAGTTACACCCAGCCATTGGATACACTTTTAAAATGAAGTCTAATGTCCTTCCTTCCTTTTCCCCCCTTTCTTTTTCCTTCCTTCTTTCCTTTCTTCTCTCTCTCTCTCTCNCTCCCCCTCTCCCTTCTCCCTTCCCCTCCCCCTCCCCTTCCTCTCTTCCTTTCTTTTCTTGCAGGTGCGGTGTTTTGTGTGTTTATACATTTGTGTCTTGTATAGGCACATGTACTTGTCTTCCTCAGTTACTCTTGATTGAGGCAAGGTCTCTTGCTGATTTTGAGTTGTCTGTCTAGTCAGCTTATCATCGAAATCCCTTGTCTGTGATTTTTGAATGCTGCCTACTAGGCCTGTCCATCTTTTACATGGGTGTTGAGGATCCAAACTCAATTCCTCATGCTTTTGGATAAACAGTTTATCCACTGAACACCCCTACCCCCAGCCTCAAATGAATCTTTCTGTTGTACTATTTACATTTGATTGGCTCCTGAAAATAGACTCATTTAAGAATAGAAGCTATCAGGGTAGCCAAGGCTAATAGAGAAACACTGTCTCAAAAAAGAAAAAAGAAAGAAAAAAAGAAATACAGAAGCTGTAGCTGGTCATGGTAACTCATGTGTCTAACCTCAGTCCTTGAGAGGCTGAGGCAGGAGGATCTCAAGTTCAAGGCCAGTGTGGACTAATGATGTGTGACATTCCTGGAGAGATATGAATAAATGTCTACTTGCCCCAGGTAAGGGGCTGGTGACAGACCCATGAGTATACCAGCTTGGTGAACCAATGAATTTTATGGATGTTCATTGTCAGGAATACGAGTGAGAGGTTATAAGTTATTTCAAAGACAGCTGCATCATCAGAGCCCATCCCAGCTTGGATGATGACTCATGAAAGCTGAGAACCTGGCACTCTGCACAGCCTGAAGGCAGTTCAACAGTTTGGAGAGTGTCTTTTAGACATCACAGCTCCATTGGTCCACTCTCTTCTAGGTGGCTTGGCTTATCCAAGTGGGTTTCTCAGAGTCTTTATTGCTTATATGCTCTTGGAGAGGGAAGGTCAGTTTTAGGGACTTCCTAAAGCCTTTGAGTTGTTAGCTCCTGAGCTTAACAAGCTTCTCTAGGAACATCCCATGTCTTCAGCTTCTCATCTTCTGAGAAGGTTCTATAGGAAATTGCCACACAGCAGTTACATAGGGAGAACCTGTCTCAAAACCACACACACACACACACACACACACACACTCACACTTACATTCTATCATAATGAAAGGGTTATAGTATTTGTGTAATATATATGTAATTGACTGATATTATGTTTTACATTTATATATGTATATTTGTGCCTATGTGTACATCTGAGTGCCATAACTTGTGGAGGTCATAGGACAGCCTGAGGATCAGGCTTTTGGGTTCCATGTATTGGACACAGGTTGTCAGGCTTGGCAACAAGTGCCTTTCTTTATCAGCTGATCCATCTTATCTCACTGGCCTCACGAGTTTTATATTAAAGATGTTCAAATTGAGAGTTATGAGACAGTGTCTCACTATGTAGCCTTGGCTAGTTTAGAACTTGCTATGTAGATCATGCTGGACCCTGAACTTACAGAGATCAGCCCTGACTCTGAGTGCTAGGACTAAAGGCCTGCACTGCTATGCCAAGCAAATGGAGTTGTTTGTTGTAGAAAAATAGTAGCTTTAAGTAGTAAAAACCTCAAATGAGGTGCTGGAGAGATGGCTCAGAGGTTAAGAGCTCTGACTGTTCTTCCAGAGGTCCTGGGTTCAATTCCCAGCAACCATGGCTCACAGCCATTTGTAACAAGATCTGATGCTCTCTTCTGGACATATATATGAAGGGAGAACACTGCTCACACAATCAATCAATCAATAAATAAATGCTTTTTAAATGTTCAAAAGGAGCAAAGGGAATGTAGACAGAAGTCTTCCCACCTTTGTTTCTTCATGGTTTAAACGTCTGTGGTTCTCCCCCTTTCCCCCCCCCGAAGCAACAAATGTTAACAATTACAACAACACTTTTTTTTATTACATGTATTCATTGTGTGTGTGCAGTGTATGTTTGTGTATGCCCTGGTGAGTGTGGGAGTGAGAAGATAATTTGTGGGATGTTCTGGAGACTGAAGTCAGGTTGTCAGGCTTTGTATAAGAGCCTTAACCCACTGAGCCATCTCATCAGCTCACCAGTTTTTAAATATATCATTCCAAATTTATAATTTATGTGTACTTCAATAAAATGTTAAGCTGACATTGTATTGAAAAGTAAGATTTGAGTTTACCTTTTAAAAAACTAAGTTATAATTGGGTAGGAGCAAGAAGTTCTGGGCTTTTGCACTGTAGGCTGATGGAATACCTGAGAGCTGGACAAGGTAGTGTACCCTTGTGACCCCAGCAGGTGAGAGACTGAGTCTGCGGCCATTGTGGGGCCACATCGTGGGCACGAGCACCAGGCTACCTTGGGCCTCATAGTGACATCCTATCTCATAGACCAAGAAAATAAAACAAAACTACAAAAACATATACCAGGAAATATATTTCAGAAAAATAGATTTTGCACATTTTTATCACAAAGCAACAAGAAATGTTTGACATGATAGAAATGCTCAGCTTAAGATACCATTTATATATTCATTTTCTTTTATTATTGGCCTCAAACCCAAGTTATACTATACACCATTGAGTTACATTTCTGGTACCATTTATTTATTTTAAAAGCGAGAAAAGATTCCTTATTATTATGTTTTTAGATTCCTTATTAAATGCTGCCAAATAACTGAGTGGTGGTGGTGAACGTTTTTAATCCTAGCACTTGGGAGGCAGAGGCAGGTAGATTTCTGAGCTAAAGGCCAGCCCAGCTTATAGAGTGAGTTCCGGGACAACCAGTGCTGCACAGTGAAACCCTGTCTAAAAACAAACAAACAAATAAGAGCTACCACACAAAATTTGAAAGAAAACCTTATAACTCCTCCCTTCTCTGTGTATTTATCCATCTGTTCATCTGTTTATTTTAGTCAGGTTCTTAATGTAAACTCCATATTGACCAAGAACATTTGGTCCTTTTGCGTCGGCCTCCTTAGTGCCAAGATTACATTGTGTACCAATATGGCTGGCAGGTCATTTTTTTTTTTTTGAAAGGAAAAACATTTAATTGGGATATTTACATGTTCCATTATCAACATGGTGGCATGCAGGCAGACACAGTGCTGGAGAAGTAGCCCAGTGTTTTGCATCTTGACTTGCAGGCAACAAGTTATAGGGAAAGTTTGAAATATCTGAGTTATTGCTCATTAATAACTTGTTTTGAATTCAGACTTCTCAGGAAATACTTATGTTTTGTTGCTAAGTTAATGACTGTTTACATTCAGTAGGCAAGACAATCAGAGCACTCCTGATGCTGATGATAATGAAGACGTGGAAGAGGAGGCGGATGATGGGCCACTGCTGGTTCCTCGAGTAAAAGTGGCAGAAGATGGTTCTATTATTTTAGATGAAGAAAGGTGAGTTAAAGAGATGGGGAGAGAGAGAGATGATGGCAGAGAACGCAACACATTGTTGAGGTTCTGTTTCTCAATCTGTCAGTATAACTATAAACCCCCATATATAGTTATATCATGAATAGTGTAAAAAGAAAATCAAACTAAATTAATTTGTAATTTTAGTATGTTTTGCACGAGATGGTATCGCTCTCCTATTTTCTGTCAACCTAACTTTTACTCCTCTCCTTGCTGCTAATCCAGTCCAGCTGCTGAGCCAGCTGTGCGCTGTTGTCCACTGAGGGTGGATTTCTAGGAATGACTCAGTTATGAAGTTGGTATTTAGGTTTTATCAAATGTAGTAGTTTCACTTTGTTGATATTTTTGAGAAAGGGTGTCACTGTGTAGTCCTGGCTGGCCTGGACTTTGTAGACCAGGTTGGTCTCTAACTTTACAGGGATTCACCATTCTCCGCTCCTGAGTGCTAGGATTAAAGTTGAGTACCACTACACCTCACACTAATTTCGTATTTGTGGATGGTTGTCATGGACAATTCCTTGAAATTTGAGTTATGTGTGGTTGTAAGCTTTCTGATGTGGGTGCTGGGAACTGAATTTGAATCCTCTGGAAGAGCAGCAAGCACTTTTTTGTTAAAAAATGCACGCGCGCACACACACACAAGCACACACATCTTGTTTTTTTTTTAATTCTTTGAGAGTTTCCAGTTTTGTGCATCATGTTTTAATCATATTTCCAGATCTACTTTCTTTCCTTTGTGACCTTTTTTTTAAAACCCTTCAAGACCAGTGAGTGCTACTCAAATATTCTTGAATGTATGGTATTCTACTAGAGCATGGTCAACTTTATTATTCTTAAAGAAAAGTATCTCTCTTTTACCAACAGCTATCAGTTGCTATTTGGTGCACAGATAGGGGTGGGATTTTGTGCTCAGCTCCCCTCTCCATGCTGGAATTTGTTCTAGTTCGGGGTTGCAAAGGTTTTGTGCATTATGTAACAGTCACTGTGAGTTCATATGTGTAGCTGCCACCTTGCTGTGTGTCCAGAAGCTGTCTCCTTGTAGTTATCCTGCCTCTTAAACTTTTTTCACCCTCCCTTCCCATAGTGATTCTTGAGCCTTGGGAGGAGTATGTGTTAGGGCTTTTATTTTGTAGTCTCTCATATTCACTGCACTTTGGCCTTTGTGGGTCTCTGTTAATCATCATCTACTGCACAAGAGACTGAGGGTTGCACTGATCTATAGTATAACAGTATACAGTATATACATGGTATAACAATAAGTCATTAGAAGCATCAAGCAATTCTTAGCTGCTTATCTCTCTAGCTCTAAAGTATATATTTTATAAGGGATTAGTTAAAAAAGTGAAATGAAAGGTTTTGAAAGTTTAGTTAGTAAAAATGTACATGACATTTAAATTTGATTATAATAAACATAGGTGTAATACTGATAATAAGTTTTTATATTTGATGATTTTACATGTCATTAATTATTAAAGAAATATTAGCCCAGGAGCGATATAGAAACCAACAAAACAAACCCAGTTGTGGTGACACATGCCTGCAGTCTCATGAGTTGAGATAGATGAATAGGAATTTTAAGCTATCCCAGCTACACAGTGAGTCCCCTAGCCTGGACTACATAAAGCCTGGTTTGAAAAAAAAAACAAACAAACCAAAAAACGAAAAAACCAGACAGACAGAAAAACAAAAAAGGCAATAGAACTGTTGTGTCTTAGGTAGTCCGAATTATTTTGAAACAGTGTAATGAAAGCAGGTTGGCATTTATGTCTGCTGCTTAGGAATAATGTTCAGAAAATTTGTATATTGAATTTAAATATGATTTTTTCAAATTATGTTTTATATTTTTGATATTATTGCTATTATAAGTTTTAGGATACAGCTAGTTAAATCTCATCATCTGTTCTTTTTCATGCTTGTTTTTAATGTGACTCTTTAAAAATGTCTTTCTTTCAGTTTAACTGTAGAAGTTTTGAGAACAAAAGGTCCCTGTGTTGTTGAGGAAAATGATCCTATATTTGAGCGTGGCTCAACAACCACATATTCCAGCTTCAGGAAAAACTATTATTCAAAACCATGGTCAAATAAAGGTAACTAATTCTCATTAAAAGTTGTATGCTGATTTTTTAAAATGAAGTGAACTATTTTGTTATCTTTTTTTTGTTTCTTTCTCTCTCTCTCTTTTTGAGACAGGGTTTCTCTGAATAACAGCTCTGGCTGTCTTGGAATTCACTTTGTAGACCAGGTTGGCATCCAGTTCACTGAGGTCTGCCTGCCTCTGCTTCCAAAGTGCTGGGATTAAAGGCGTGCACCCCCACCTCCTGGCTCTATTTTATGTTTTCTAATTAAATCAGACCTGTAAATAAAATGTCAACTGACATGTTGTCTTTTATCCATTTAATTTTATTGGTTCCCCTCCCTTTTTCCCCTACTGTGTTTGTCTTTACCCTAGAAATCATTCTAAGAATTAATATTCTAAGAATCCATTTGCCTGGGTTCTTAAGCTTTTTCAAATTCTATAGAGAAACAACATTTAAGTGACTAATTGACAGTATTTCTGTGTAAGCACAATGTGTGCCCATAGAGCATTCTGCTTCCAGTGTTTCTAATCATCATGTCCTCCTTGAAAACATGGTCACCTAACATTTCTACATCCGTTCCCCTGCAATGAAGTTACATACCTAGAGCGTAAGCATTGAGGACTCTTAGGCCAGATGATCATTAATCTGAGACTAGTCTGGCCTATATAAAGAATCTTACCTCTCTAGGTGGTGGTGGCACACCCCTTTAATCCCAGCACTCGGGAGGCAGAGGCAGGTGGATCTCTGTGAGTTCCAGGACAGTCTGGTCTACACAGTGAGTTCCAGGACAGTCAGGGCTACACAGAGAAACCTGTCTTGACCCTCCCCCCAAAGAATCTCACCTCAAATAAACAAACAAACAAAAAAACATACAACAGCAAAAAAATGTACTTAATATATGTTTCATGATGGTACTTACTGCTTTTTAGAATATAGTTTGTGGAAAACTTTTTAAGCATGGCAGAATATAGGACAAAAAGTAAGATTCTGTACTTCCCTTCTGACTTATCAATTCTGTGGTTTTTTTTGTTTTGTTTTGTTTTTTTGAGATACCTTCTTTAAGGCTTGTCACGTTTTCCTCACTTCCTCCCTCCCTCTCCTCAACATGTTAGAAAACACCACAGCCCCTTCAGCCTAGTTAGCATTTTTCTAAGTGCTTTTCTTTTCTTTTCTTTTCTTTTTTTTTTGCCAGTCACTGAGTATTTTATTTCCTGTAGGTGGCCAAACACAAAAGCCCCAACAATTTATACTTTTACCAATTGTTTATAAAAAGTATTATTTTACCATAGCTTTGCTAACAATAATTTCTAAGTTTTATTGGATTATGGAAATCTAATATTCCAAAATACTTCTTTATATTATAAACATTAGTTTGATAGCAATAAGATTCAGTATCTACTATATTTATTATTTTTGTTTTTTAATTATTATTTAAAACAATTTTTCAATTGAAGTATATTTGATCATATTCTTCCTTTTCCCACAGTTCATCCAGAACTTCCTACCCATATAACTTTAAGTTCTTTATCAAAAAATAAGTGAAAAAAATCCAATACAACAACAAAATGCCCAAAACCTTGAAAGCAAAATACAGTATCACCCAAAAAGAAAAAAAAATGCCCAGACAAAAAACACCAAAACCCACCAAACTGTAACCAAATAAAAGTGCGCACACACACACACACACACACACATCTGTGGGATCTGTTATTTGTTGGTCAGTAACTGAACATGAGATCTAACCTGGAATGGTTGATAAACTACTGTCATTCCATTGAGAAAACTGGTTTTTCCTCTCCCAGATATGAATGACAGTTCTATTGTTTGCCTGTGCCCTGCTGGCTAGGTTTATATTCATTCATTTTTAAAAGATATAACAAAATATAAAGATAAAACAAAAACAGCCACATTAAAGCTGTGCAAGACAGACCACCAAATGGAAAAGAGCCCAAAGAGGGCTCAGCAGTCAGAAACCCTGTTGTTTATATGCTCAGGAATTCCATAAGAACACTAAGCTGGAAGCCATAGTATGAACGTAGCACCATCCAGACCCTCCTCACGCTGCTTCAGCGTCTGTAAGTTCATAAGATCTTTACTCGTGTTGATTTAGAGGGCCTTGATTTCTTGATGTCCTACATACGCTCTGGCTCTTAGATTCTGTCTCCTCTTCCATGAGGTTCTCTGAGCTCTGGGGGAAGGGATTTGATGGAAACATCCCATTTAGGGCTGAGAGTTCCAAGTTTCTTACTCTCTTAGTAATATCTGGCTGTGGCTCTCTATATTTGTTCTCATCTGTTGCAGGAGGAAGCTTCTCTGATGATGGCTGGCTGAGCAAGGAAATGATTTATGAGTATAGCAACATTAGGAGACATTTTATTACTACATTGGTTTTTTTTTCCTTTTAGACCATATTATTTGATTTTGCCCTAGTTCCCTGGATTATCTAGACTCAGGTTCTTATTCACTCATTCAGTGTTAAAGATGGATTCCATCTTTTGGAGTGGGCCTCAAGTCTGATCAGGTATTGGTTAGTTACTCTTTTCAGTGTGCTGTGGAAGCTCTGCCAGCACTGGTCCTTCATTTCTGGCTAGCAACTGCTTGAATTCAGAAAGTCTATTTTCAGAGACCTCTTTGTCTCAAGTTTGGTTTAATACCTGGTTGGGTGGCCATCTCTTTGTTCCAGCAAGTACATATGATTCATCCTCAAGCTTTTAGGGACACTTTGGAGTGGGAGGATGAACTTTTTTGTTGTCTACTGGGTGGGTCACCTACTTCACTTTCGAAGTTGTCCCTTTGGGGTATAGAGCAGGAGTCCTTGTTACCATAGCCCCCTGAGTTCTGGAATTATGGAACATATCATCACACTTAACTATGGAGATATTTTCCCCCCAAAATGCATTAGGGTGTTTAAAATTCTTTGACGATCTTTTCAATAAAGTTGAATATTGTCTAACTTATTTTTAACTAATATTCTTATGTCATTTTGTCTGAACAGAAAATTAATTTTCAGTTAATCTTTTGTTTTTACAGAAACAGATATGTTCTTTTTGGCCATCAGTATGGTAGGAACTGACTTTTCTATGATTGGACAACTTTTTCCTCACAGAGCAAGGATAGAAATTAAGGTAAAGTATACCTATAACATTTATTGGTTAAATGGGGTCAAAAAATTACTAAGATTTTTTTCTTTTAACTTAATTCATGGTAATTTGTTTTATTATGTTTTGTGTGTGCGTGCGTGTGTGTGAGAGAGATTGAGAAATCTTACAAGAATCACACACACACATGCACACACACACACACACACACACACGCACGCACACACACCATGAGTTCTAGGACTCCTGATGTGTATGGTATAAGATTCTAGGCCTGGACTCTGCCTCAAACCTGGTAGGATATGAGCCAGTTTGATCCCCATTTATCAGGACCAGATTTCCTGATAGTGCCCTGCCCTGCCTAATACCTTTGACTTGATCCGGACTCACCCAGGCAGGACTTGAATTTACATTTTTGCTTAGTTTCTGCATAGACTTCCCTCTATTACACTTAAAACACTCTGGAATAATAACAGTGGATTAAGTTAGTGTTTGCTTAATTGACTATATCTGTTTACTGTGAGAGTCAAATGGTTTTTTTTTGTTAGTTTTTGTTTTTATTTATTTTTTTCTGACTTTTTAAGACAGTTTCTCTGTGTAGCCTTGGCTGTCCTAGAACTCACTCTGTAGTTTAGGCTGGCCCGTATCTTAGAGGTTCATCTTCCTCTGCCTCCTGAGTGCTGGCACTAAAATCATGCACCACCATTGCTTGGCTTAGTCAACTTTTATTCTTATAATCTAGCATATTTACATGTCTGTGTGTATGAATATGTATGTGTATAGGGCCACTCATACCCAGTGAATATATACAAGTAATAGGATTACTCAGTGGGAATTGATTCTCTTCTAACTTTCTATCAGTTCTTAATGTTGAACTAAAGCTGTCAAGCTTGGCCCACGACTACTTTCTATATGCTGTAAATCTGGCTTTCATTGTTTATATCTGCTATTGATAATAAAGATAGAATGAGGAAAAATTGTGTGAATCTTTCATCCTCATTACAAAAATTTTATTTGGAGTGAGTGTGTGTGTGTGTGTGTGTGTGTGTGTCCATCTGTCCGTCCATGTCTGCACACACATCACATGTGTACAATATTTGAGGAGGCAAGAAGGCATTAATTCTTTGAACTGGAGTTAGAGATGTCATGAACCTCCATGTGGCTGCTAGATATTGAACCCATGTCCTTGGAAGGGCAGCCAGTGCTTTTTCCCATTGGGCCATCTTTGTAGCTCTCTATTCTCATTTTTAAGAAACTAAAGCTTTAAGTAAGTTAGCCTATTGGCAATAATATACCATTTAATACAAAATAGTGTGTTTTATAGAATTTCATATATTGCTCACTAATTAGAAATAATCCTTGTTTAATGGCAGAACATTACTATAAATCTTTTTGTTGTTCACAGAATAAATTTAAACGTGAAGAAAAAACAAATGGATGGAGAATAGACAAAGCCTTCCGTAAGTATTAAAGAATTCCTTCACAGAGTATTATTTGTAGAGGTTGATAATGATCAATTCTTTGTCTTTGGCTCTAGTGTTTTAGATTTGTCCTTGTATTGGCATAAGACTAAGGATGAAACCTTTTCTTTTTTTGTTTTTTTAAGATAAGGTCTTGTATATATTCCAGGCTAGTCTGGAACTTTTGTTTTGTTTTTGTTTTTTGAGACAGGGTTTCTCTGTGTCCTGGCTGTCCTAGAGCTTGCTTTGTAGACCAAGTTGGCCTCAAATTCACTGAGATCCGCCTGCCTCTGCCTCCCAAGTGCTGGGATTAAGGGCATGCGCCACCACTGCCCTACTTAATCTGGAACTTTTAATCCTTTTGCCTCAGCCTCCAAGTGCTGGAGTTACAGGAATGCATCACTATGCCTCAGTTGTTGTTTGTTTGTTTGTTTTTTGAGACAGGGTTTCTCTGTGTAGCTCTGGCTGTCCTGGAGCTCACTTTGTAGACCAGGCTTGCTTCAAAATCATGGAGATCCACCTGCCTCTGCCTCCTGAGTACTGGGATTAAAGGTGGGTGTTACCATTGCCTGGCAGTAAACAGAGAATTTATACAGTAATTGATAATAAAAATTGGCTTTTTCAAATTTCTGTTCTGTGCATGTGTGCATGGATGTGCACAAAGTTTATCAGAGGACAAGGTATAGGAGTTGGTCTTTTCCTTCCATCATGTGGTTCTGCGCTACACTTAGGGTGTCCGGCTTGGCAGTAAGTGCTTTTATAAACTGAGCCCTCTCACTGGCCCCTGAGTGGTTTTTTATTGAGAAGGAATTATGTTCAAGAGATAGTTCATGGAAAATAGATTGCGATAGTGGATTCCGTTTGTTGTCAGCCAGTCATTGAGTCAACAGCATTGATTACCTGCTGTGTTCTGGTTGCTCTTTAAGATGTGTTGTCAAATAAGGCAGATGAGAAATCTGATTGGAGAGCCCTGAATTTAAATAGGCGGGGGATATTGTTATACAAGTTTCAAGTACTTATTGAGTTCTTTGAAGAAAAATGAATTGGGTCTTGATGCTTATTGATCTTTAATGAAGTTCTTTATGAGTGGGTAGCATTTAAATTTAGATTTAGAAGAGAGTAGGAACCGGCCAGTTTCTAATACCTTCATTAAAATTATTATCATTTTTCTTTTTGTAAGTCTACAGAAAGAGTACAAGAGATCTATAAATAAAACCAAATTTATGTTTAAAGTAATTTTTTGTTTTAGAAGGTACATACTTTTCATGAACAAATATCAACATTTCATAATTAATGTGTCACTGTTAATTTAGCTATGAAATTAACTGTTGCCAAATTTAATTACTTCTAAATAAAATTTAAAAAAAAGACAGGGAAGCAGAAAAATATGTAGCGGAAAAAAACAATTAAAAAAATGAAAGTAAAAGGAGACAGGGGCCCACTGTTTATCCTTGGCTGTCCAGAAAAACTCTGCATAGACCAGACTAGACTCAAACTCACAGAGATCCACCTGCTTCTGTCCCTCAAGTTCTGGAATTAAAGGTATACATCACTGTGCCTACCCGACTTTTATTTTTTTAAAGATTTATTTATTTTATTTTGTGTGTATGTGTTGAGTGCTTGCGTATATGTATGTATGAGTGTCATGTGTGTGCTTGGTGTCCACAGAGGATAGAAGAGGGTGTTGGATTCCTTGGAACTGACGTTAGCAGGTGGTTGTGAGCTGCCCTGTGGTTTCTGGGAACTCAACCTATCCCTTTCCAAGGGCAGCAAGTACTCTTAATGGCCAAACCATTTCTACAGCTTCAAAACAGCTCCTACCTTCACCCTGTCTCTGTATAGCCCTGGATTACCTAGAACTCAGTATGTAGGCTAGGCTCCTGGCTTCAAATTCACAGAGATTCATCTACCTCTGCCTCCTGATTTCTGGAATTAAAGGTGTGCACCACCATGCCCTGCTTAAAATAAAATTAAAGTTAGCCACAAGGCTGATGTTAGGGGAAAATAATTCATATGTGATTTAGAGAATATCCACTGTGTAGCTCGTGAATTCATGAGTAGACACCCATGGTCGACGAGTGGGGCTGATACTCAGTGTTCTGTCTTCAGTTGAAAGCGTTTCCAGGAATGGCTCCTGCAAGATCTGGAATATTGTGAATAGAGAAACTTCCATTTAAAAAATGGAGAAACTTTCCACTGGGCTTAATATATTATTAGAAAATAATTTATAGATTCTTTAGTTTTTTTATGATTTTTATCCTTTGTAATAGGAAATTAAAAATTGAAAAACTCCTGTGGGTTTTTTAAAGATTTATTTTATGTTTATGAATGTATACACACATGTGTGTTGACCACATGTGTATGTGGTATTTCTGGAGGTCAGAGGGGGCACTTGATCATTCGGCACTGGAGTTGTGGATGGTTGTGACTCACCATGTGGTCCTGTGCTGAGGACAGACCCTGCATCCTCTGAGCCATCTCTTCTACTCCCTTTGTGGATGGTTTGTTTTTGTTTGGAACGGGTCATATATTTTAAGTCCTCTAGAACCACCTAAAGATTCTTTCTGGATTCCTGGGGTGCTGGTTCTTTGTTGTGGAGAATTAGAACAAATTATTTTAGTTAAATTAAATTAAAACAGTATTTTAGTGTGTGCCTTTTACTGAATCATTTTTGTGATCTTTCTGTACATCACCAGAATTTAGATGTAAAGTTTAAGGAAGCATTCCTTTGTAGATTCATTCCTTGTTGTTTTTTTTTTTTACTGATTGTTCTTTCTCTATTATACAGTTGACAGTGGAAGTATTTCTGACTTTATTGGACTGTTTTATTTTGCTGATGCTTGGAAGAATACATAGTGAAGTGGTTGTAATGGAAAGAGGGTGTGTTGTAATCATAGGCTCTTAGAGGATATCTTAGTTATCTTCATATATGTTTGGGGGCTGAAAATTAAACCCAGGTTTTGTTTTTGGGTTTCTGAAGGCAGGGTTTCTCTGTAGCTTTGGTGCCTGTCCTGGAACTAGCTCTTGTAGACTAGGATGGCCTCGAATTCACAGAGATCTGCCTGTCTCTGCCTCCCAAGTGCTGGGATTAAATGCATGCACCACCACCGCCCGGCTAAACCCAGGCTCTTGTACCAGCTAATACATGTTCTCTACCCCTGAATTTATCTGCTGGCCTTATCTTTGCCATTTAAAATAATTGATATGGTGGTTCAAAGTGTAATTTGAAATTTTAACAAAGAATATACCCTATTAACCAGCATCCTAAGTTATGTGTAGAATATTTTCATTAACTAAGAAGACCCTTTGTTTTTTTCACTGTCAAGCTTTGATAGCCCAAGGATATTGCTGTTTCCATTTAAATTATCATGGGCTAGTTTAGCATGTTTTAGATCATCTAATTGAATCATACAATAATAATGCTTGGTGTTGGTTTCTTTTATTTTTGAGATTCACCCATTTTATTGCTTGTATAAATAGTGTAATCCTTTTATTAGGTTGGTACAAAAGTAATTTTGGTTCTTGCATTGTTAAAATTATTTTATGTGCTTACATTCTTAAATATAGTTATTATGCATTATTAATGCACACTTCTCACCTTAGGATCTTGTACTACTGACTTATTACCTATTTATATTAAGGAAATCATAGACAAAAAGCAAATTCCAGATAGTCTTTTACATTTTTTTTTAGATTTTTTTTATATGTCTGAATGCACATCTGTGCAGCCCTTGGGTGCAGTACCTACAAAGAACAGAAGTGGGTATTGGATTCCTTGGAATTGGAATTGCACATGGTTGCGAACTGTCCTGTAGGTACTTGGAATTGAACCTTCTAAGAGCAGTGTCTTAGGGTTACTATTGCTGTGATGAAACACCATGATGAAAACTACTTGGGAGGAAAGGGTTTATTTGGCTTATTGCTCCGCATCACTGTTCATCATAGAAGGAAGTCAGAACAGGAACTCTGGAGGCAGGAGCTGATGCAGAAGGCATGGAGGAGAGTTGCTTACTGGCGTGTTCTTCGTGACTTGCTCAGCGTGCTTTCTTATAGAACCCAGGACCACCAGCCCAAGGATAGCACCCCCCACCATGGGCTGGGCCCTCCCGCATCAGTCATTAATTAAGAATATAGGCTTGCCTACAGCCTGATCTTATGGAGGCATTTTCTTAGTTGAGTCTTCCTCCTTTTTGGATGACTCTACCTTGTGTCAAGTTCATGTAAAACTAGCCAGCACAAGCAGCCAGTGCTCTTAACTGCTGAGCCAGCTCTTTTGCCTCTCAAGTATTTTCTTATTTGAGTTCAAAATGGGTCATATATAGATGAAGAAAGTTTGCCACAATAACAATGCATTTGGTCCAGGAACTGTTAAATGTACTGTTACAATAATTGTTCAAGAATGTTTGCAAAGAAGAGGGGAGCCTTGAAGGTGTGGAATGTAGCAAACTGAGCAGTTGTTGAATCTGCTGTTTTTATAACTCAAAGGTTGCTGTAGATCTCAGTGTGGACCATTCAATGGTCATTTTGCATTGGAAGTAAATTCGAAACATGAAAAAGCCTGAATAAAAAGTCATTTTGATGTATCGTCCTGATTCTACATACAACGTTGTCCCGTTTCTGTATTGGGTTGTGGTGTGCAATGAAAAGTGGACAGTGTAAGACAGCAGTGCCCAGCAGTGGTTGGGCTGAGAAGAAACTGCAAAGCACAAAACCAAATTTGAACTGCCCACAAAAAGGGATGGGGTCATGATTACTGACTGGTGGTCTCTTAACAGTCTGAGCCATTGCTTTCTGAAATCTGATGAAACTATCACACCTGGGAAGCCAACATTGGTCAAAAGAAAGGGCCTGGTTTTCCCCAATGCCCAGCCTTATACCACACAACAGATTCTTCATAAATTGGAACTTGAACAAATTAGGTTACATAGTTGTGGTTTTGAGTCAGGGTCTCACTGTAAACACTGACTGCTGTAGAACTTGATGTAGACCAGGCTGGCCTTGAACTCACAGAGATGCCTGCCTTTGAAATCAAAGATGCGTGCCACCACACCTGGCTTAGGCCACAAAGTTTTGCATTATCTGCTATGTTCATCTGACCCCTTGCCAGTTGACTGTGACTTCTCCAAGTATCTCAACAGTTTTTTACAAGTAAAATGTTTTACACCAGAAAGAGGCAGAAAGTGCTTTCCAAGAGTCATTGAATCCCAGGCATGGACTTTACACTACAGTGACTAAAACAAAATACCTTACTTTTAATTGGCAAGAATATATTGATTGGAACGGTTTCTATTTTGGTAAGAAAGATGTATTTGAACCTATTTATAATGACATAAAACTCATGGTCTAAAACAGCAGTTCCTTTTGCACCAACCTAATAATTTAATTTATTTTTTTGGATTGGGGCTTGAATCCAAGGTCTTGTGTATTCTATAAGTGCTATGTCACCAAGCTCTTACACATTTAGCCCATACTTGTTAAGTTACTATTTTGTTTTATTATTTAACAGTGCCATATATTTGTTTATCCATCCTTTGTCTAATAAATAAGTACTTTTGCTTTGGATATTGTCCTACTTTGAAAACTAGAGAGCTCTTCTTCTTCTTCTTCTTCTTTTTTTTAAATAAAACTCTAAACTTTCCCCCTTTCTTTAAACAGAGGAAAAACGCCCCTTTGACTTCGATTTTTTTGCTCATTTGCTTCAGAAAGTTCTTGCTGAAGAAGAAAAAAGAAAAAAATCTACTAAATGTCAGAGTTCAAAGGAAAAGTCTTCCAAACCACGGAAAAACGTGAAAGGTATTGTTTGGAGTTTCATCTAGTGGTGAATTTACAGTATTGCCATTATGAATTGAGATGTTATTCAGGTAGTTGACACCATCATAGTGCATAGTCGGAGAAAGTATTTAGTATCATCGCTTTGCCAGTTATCTGGAGCAAATAACAGCTCCCTTTTAATGATTTATTTCTGTTTGTGTGTTACCTGTGTGTGTGTGTGTGTATGGATTTGTGCTATTTTGAGAGGCCTGATATGAGCTGGAGAGATGACACAGAGGTTAAGAATACTTTGTTGCTTTTAAGTTGGGCTGGTATTTGGTTCCCAGCACTTGTGTTGGTGTGACTTATAATTGCATTTGACTGCAACTCTATGGCATTTGATGCCATCTTGTAGACTCTCTAGATGCCCACATACTGTGTGTGCACACATATATTTAAAAGGAAAAACAATGTTTCAGTCTGGGGATGTAGTTTAGTACTTGCCAGGAATGCAGAAAAGTGCCTGGATTTGATCCCCAGTACCACAGAAATGATGAAAAAGATCCTTGGTTCAGGCAGGGGGGACACAAGTTCATGCCTACTTTCAGTTATATAGTATAAATAGTTGGAGGCAACCTGGAATGCATCAGACCTTGTCTTAAGCAACCCAAAATGATACAAAAGTTACAATTCTAGAACTGTTTGTTCTACCTGATGTTCAAAGCAAATTCTTCAGCATTCTTAGGAATAACTATCACCAAACCCTTTCCTAGCAAATAATGGTGTGTATGTAATTTTTTAAAATGAAAATGTAAGCTCATAAATACGTAAATATTTCTGCCACTTGAAGTTTTTATATAGCAATATACTTTGAATCCCATCACATTTCTACATATAAACTTACTTTTATTGGTAATTGATATGTATGTATCTTTTTTTTTGTTGTGTCGGCAGTGCTGGGCATTGAACCCATGGCTGTGTATATGCTAAGTAGGATGTGCTTTACCACTGAGCCACCCTAGCCTGTACCTGCATGAGCTTACAGTGCGAACGTTAGAGCTGATCTCTTCTTCTCCTCTTTTAGTCTATCTTCAGTTTTTCACAAAAATAACATGACAGACAGAATATACTTTTGAGTATTTATCATCTTCCCTTTCAATAAGTTTTCTGTACATATTTTCATGTATTTATAAGAATTTCTCTTGTTTTTAGCAAAAAAGGTTACTAGTGAGGAAGTGAATGATGATCCAGATGAATCTGTAAATAGTAACATTTCAGATCCAGAAAGATCTCAGAAGGATACTCAAACAGTTGCTGAAGAGGAAGGACCAACTTCGTCAGGACAGGATTTAGAACAAACCGTGTTAGAGCAAGACCAAAATCAAGAGAAGAGGAGGAGGAAGAAGCAAAATGAAGCTAATAAACAGGAAGCAGCAAAACTTGTAGGAAATGTCCTCATTCAGTCGAGCCCTCCTGAAGCAGAAATACACAAGAGTAAGTTTCAAACACATTCTAAGAACCGTGGTTTTACTAGAAGGGGCATGTACAGTAATGTAGATAACAGATGCTACCGTTGTGGATAACAGCAATTACTAATGTTTGTTAGTGGTTGTCTGCCCAGTACTATGTTACATTTTGCCATCTTAATTTTAGTTAAAGAGAAAAAACAGCTGTAGAAAACAAAACAAAAAAAGTGAAGCAGGGAGAATTTTCTCCAGATTGTTCAGAAGTTGAATTATTTCCCTTGTGTTCCTATTAACAGTCATTGGTGATCACATATCTGTAACGAATCTCAGATTTTTATGGTCTGCCTTCATGGAATACCTCTGTGAGTCTGTAAAAAGAGCTAGTAGAATTTCCATTCCTTTTTTTTTCTTGTATTCTTAGAATGCAAGCATACTGTAATTTGTGTTGCTGGAAGACAAAAACCAAAACTTAAGAGGAAACTGGGTCCTTCTTAAGAGTTTGCTTTAAGAATACGGAAAATGAAATAGTAAGTTTGGAGGTACTGCTCAGTAGTAGAGCATGTGCTAGCACCCGCAAGTTCCTGGCTTTACTATTTAGGAACCCCTTTTGTCTGCTTCCTTAGTCCCCTTCCAGACCCTCCCCAATGTATCTTCCAGCTTCAACCTACTGAATCCCATCAGTGTTGCTCATATGTGCACTGGAGTGGGGTCATCCATACCTAACCTAACCAGAGGCCACACCCCTTACAAAACTGACTATCCCTTCCCTAGTAGCCATCACCTGCCAGGAGCACCTCAGCTGAGGATAGAATCTTGTGTTCTTCCCTGACCCATGCTGGACTGTTGACTGGCTTGATCTTGTGTTTGTAGATATATTTGTTATGAGTTCATAAGTGAAGTACTCCTGCCACGTCCAAAAGACTGATTTTCAGAAGTTCTCCACCTCTGGTTCTTACAGACTTTCTGTGACCTCTGTGATGTTTCCTAAGTTCACGGGTTGGGGTGGCTGGTTGGTTTAGTTGTTCGTTTGAGACTGAACACTCAACAGTCACTTTCTGCAGTTTGACCATTTCTGAGTCTTTGTAATGACTATGTTAACTACAAAAAGAAGCTTCTCTAGTGAGGGCTGAGAGCTGCACTAATCCTTAGCTGTGAAGACAACTGTTTAGAAGGCAGTTGATACTGTGCCCATTTAGCAAAGCAGTAGGTTATTCCCTATGGCTTAGGACATCATGGTTTCTGGTTCAGGCTTTCTTGCTCAAGCAGAGGTTCCTCCTGTGCATCTGGCTAGAAACCTAACCAAGAAGCAGTTCTTATTTCTAGCATTTGTGCCACTGTTGCACCAATGGACATCTCTTGTCAGTTGAGTTGCAGTTGCTTGTAGGGTTCATAAGTGGTAAGACAGTTAATGACTTTTTCCTTCAGTAGCTTGTATAACACCATCAGCACAATGAGAGCTAGCTAGCAGAGAGGAAGTCATAATAGTTTAATAGATCAGTTCTGGTAGTTGAAGTAATAAGAGTTTTCTTTTTTTTTTTTCTTTCTTTTGAGATAGGGTCTAATATAGCCCAGGCTCGACTAGAACTTGCTTTGAAGCCAAGGATGATCTTGAACTCTTGCTTTGCCAGTCTAAGAGCAGGGATTGTGTGTATTTGCTCTTATGTCCTGCTTACGGCTGTTTGGTTTTTGTTGTTGTTGTCTAAGACAGAGTTTCTCTATGTAGCCATGGCTATCCTGGAACTCACTCTTTAGACCAGGCTGGCCTCAAACTCAGAAATCTGCTTGCCTCTGCCTCCCGAATGCTGGGATTAAAGTCGTGTGCCATCATGCCCAGCCCACAGTTGTCTGATTTATAAGCATTACAATATTATACTCTTGTTGTTTACCATTACAAGAAATATTACATGTAGAGGCTTGTGAGATAGCTCAGTGGGTAAAGGTACTTAAGTTTGATCCCAGGGATCCACAAAGAAGAAAACCAACTCCTGTTAATTGCTTTCTGATGTCCACATGGGCACTGTGGTAACACACACACACACACACACACACACACACAAGTAAATGAATAAAAAAATGGAAATTATTTTTTTAAAAAGAGATTATATAATAAAAGAAAACTGGGTAAAATGGCCAGTGCCTGTAATCTCACCACTTAGGTGGTAGAGTAAGGTAGATAAGTAGATTCAGAAGTTCAAGATTATCCTTGGCTACCTAGTGAGTTTGATGCCAGTCTGTTACATTAGCCCCTGTCTCAACCAAAAGGAAAAGACATGTTTTACATGTAAAGAAGAATAGCTTAATAGTTCTAGTCTTTTACCATCTAAAATATTGATGAGTCATTTAAGGTGTTGGAATTAAGGTGGTTCTTTATCATAGGGTAAATATTAGTGCCTTTTATTACACATATTTATTTTGCGTCTTTTTGTGTGCATAACATGACTCAGTACTTGTCTGCAATCCTGACAACTTGGATTCAATCCCCCAAACCCTCAAAGGTGAAAAGAGAGCACTAGCTGCACCAAGTTGTCTTATGAACTCCATATGTGTGTGGTGAAGCATGTGGGCACTCATACACACGCATACATATGCACAGAAATGATAATAGTAAATGTAATAAAATTTAAAGAGTAAAAGCGCTAGAGAGATGGCTTAGCTCTTAAAGCCTGAGGCTTAAACAGCAGAACACAATGCTCAAGAAAAAAACCCCTAAATCTTGAATGTTAAGTGGATTAATATTTTGTAGGAAAAGACAAATGTTGCATATAAATTCCTTATGCTTTAAAATATTGGTATCTTTACTACTTTTTGGAATAACATGTGTTTTATATTGCTAGATACAAATCCTGAGGAAAATGAAGGCGAATGCAATGAGGAACAGACACCTTCTTTCCCACGGCATGTAGATGACACTGCAGAGTCATTCTCACCCGCCAGTGAAAAGGTGGAGCCAAGAACTGGCTCCAGCCCTTCCACATGGTATTTTCTGCCTCTTTACTGGCTTTATCTGCATCTTCTATTGATTCTCCAGTTGTCATTGTAGATTTGCACTTCTTTCCTGTTTTGCTTTATTTATTTATTTTTGAACCTTTTTGTTAAACTTGAATATAACTCAGAATATTGTATTTTTATTAGCTTTTTAAAAAAGATTTCTCTTTATTATTAATTATGTTTGCATGTGTATGTCTGTGTGGATATGTGCACATGAGTGTAGGTGCCCACAGAGGCATTAAATTCCCCTGGAACAGGAATTATAGGTGATTGTAACTACCTGGTATAGGTACTAAGAACTGAGCGTAAGTCCTGTCAAGGAGCAGTGTGTACTCTTAACTACAGAGCTATTTCTATAGCCTCTTGGTTAATCATTTTCATTTTGTAAATCGTTATGTATTATCTTCAAGCTTGGTGTGCTGGTGCATTCATAAAATCCCAGTACCGAGGAGGCTGAGGCAGGAAATCATAAGTTCAAGGTTAGTTTGGGATATACCTAGTAGGTTCTACTAGTAGATTCTGTCTCCAAAACAAGTAAGTACACAAACAAACAAGTCCTCCTGTCATAGCCTCCCAGGTGCTGGGATTACATCATGGACTGCCATGATGTTAACGTTTAATTCCCAGCACCCATATCAAAAGCCAAGTGTAGTATTACACACTGATAATCCCAGTATGTAGGAGGAAGAGATGAGATGCTTGGGCTTGCTCACCAGCCTTCCTAGGCTAATTGGTGAGCCTTAGGTCAATAAAAAAAACCCAGGTTCAAAAACACAAGAATGATGGCAAGAGGTTTCACACCGTATCAGCAAGCATGTTTTTGTGCGCCTGCGCGTGTGCACGCACATGCGCGCACACATACAGAGTCCTTTAGTGATATAAAAAATTATTTCTGGTAGTATGTTCCTCCTGATACATTTTCCCTTCCTTAGTAATCAACAAGATATCATGCCACTAGCAAATGAGTCCTCAGAGTCAACTGCTGCAGATTGGCCTTTGTCCGAAGTTGCGGGTGCTGCCTCCTGTGAAGTAAATAATGCTGGAACAGAAGAAAGAAGCGTTGACCTAGAGAATAGACCACTGTAAGTATTTTATACAGTCGGGTTTCTCCTTAGGCATGTTCTAAAACTGTTTAACATTTTCTTTTTTGATTTTGGGATTAAACCCAGGACATTACATGGAATGGGCATATCTTCTAAGACTGAAAGGCTGAGTTGTATCTCCAGTCTCTGATAAACTTTGTTTTTAAAGATAGATATTTATTATTTTAAATTAGACATATAGGTAGTAGATAGATAGATAGATAGATAGATAGATAGATAGATAGATAGATAGACATATGCATATATGTATGTGGATTTATGCATTTGTGTGTGCGCCAGATCCTCTTGGAGCTGGAGTTAGAGGCAGTTGTGAGCCATCCTATGTGGTGCTGGGAAACAAATCCAGGAGCTCTTAACTGCTAAGGCATTTCTCCATCCTCTTGATAAAGATCTTAAATAACATTTAGGGAGTAGAAGGGACTCTTAGTGTGTCAATCACTTAACAGGTGATTTTACTGCAGTCTCTCAATCACATGTCGTCAAAAGATTTCACTTTCTGTTTCTTTCTCTTGGGATTCTGTTTCATTATAGAGTGGAAATACTGCGTGGGCCTGGCAGCCTATATATAATTAGCAAGAATTGGGTTTGATTGAGAGATCTTACCTCAAAGAATAGGGGAATGAATGATTGAGGAAGATTCCCAAGGTCAGTCTTGGGTCTTATATTAGTCAGGGTTCTGTAGAGGAACAGTACCTATAAAATGAATATGTATATATGTTGGTGGGAGCGGACCACTTGTTTGTGCCGGCTGCCCGGCTAGCTTACACCAGAAATAACCACACAGAAACTGTATTAATTAAAACATTGCCTGGCCCATTAGCTCTAGTTTGTTATTGGCTAATTCTTACATCTTAATTTAACCCATTTCTATTAATCTGTGTATCGCCACGTGACTGTGCTTTACCGGCAAGACTCTAACTGGCGTCAATCTCAGGCAGAAGATCCAACAAGGCATCTCTCACTCTGCCCTTCTTCCCAGCATTCAGTTCTGTCTTTCTTCCCCTACCTAAGTTTTGCCCTATCAGGCCCAAAGCAATTTCTTTATTCATTAACCAATGAAAGCAACACATGAACAGAAGAACCTCCTACACCATATGTATGTGTGTGTGTGTACACACATGTACATACAAACACATGCATACACACATACAGATATTGATATACATAGAAGGAGAATTTATTAGATTGGCTTACAGGCTGTGGTCCAGCTAGTACAACAATGGGTGTCTACCAACAGAAGGTCCTAGAATTCAGTAGTTGTTCAGTCCATGAGGATGGATGTCTCAGCTGGTCTTCGCTATGTGCTGGAATCCTGAAGAAGTAGTCTCCAAAGCCAGTGAAAGAATGAACTTGTCAGTGAGAGCAAGCAGGCAAAGAACAAAGTGCTTCCTTCTTCCATGTCCTTTATATGGGCTGTTGCAAAAAGGTGTGGCCCCAATTAAAGATGGCTCCTCCCATCTCTAATGATCTGGATTAAAGGTGTGTCTCCCTACCTCAAAGACTCAGAATAGAAATGGGTCTACCCACTTCAAATTATTTAATTAAGAAAAAAATCCCTCACAAGTGTGCTCAGTCCTTTGGATTTTAGTTAGTTCCAGATGTAGTCAAGTTCATAACCAAGAACAGCCATTACAGGCCAACACAGCCAACCACATCCACACATGAACACGAGCACACATGTACATCACATGCACACGAAAAGAAGAAAAAGGAACAATCTGTTCAACTCATGAATGCTGATTTTAAATGGAGCACACCACATTGAGAATCAAAATTTTTAAATTAATTTTTGGAGTAAACTCTGTATTTGTTTGGTTAAACATTAAGAAGCAAAGTCTCTTCCACCCTGTCTTCCTTCCAAAGAATGAGTATTGTTCTTTCAGGGACTTTAAGTGTATGTTGAAACAAACCTAACTGTAGCATATTCATACGTAATGTTTTGCATACTTTTATATAATACATACCTTTTATTTTTATAGCTTTATAGTGTTTCATTGTTTGAATGTTTTCTAGTTTGTCTGGTTTGTTCTCCTCTCATGGCCTTATAGGTTGTTTTTACAAATACTTAAAATCTTTGCCTTCACTTTTATGCCAGTTTGCAAGTATGTTTTTCATTGAAGGTTTAAAAACGGAAGTGTTTGCTTAAAGAATATGTGTGTGTGTGTTTGTGTGTGTGTGTGTCCGTGTGAGCGCGCGTGCCATGGAACACATGTAAAGGTCAGAGGACAACTTGAGGAGATGATGCTCTCTTCCAGGGGTCAGAGTCTTGATGGCAAGTTCCTTAATCTACTGAACCATCTCTTTAACCCCCAGGTTTTTATTTTTATGTTATCTGATTTCTAATTTTTTTCCTACTTTTTATGAAATCTTAGATTTACTCAATCTAAATTAAAGTTTATAAAGTTAACTTTCTTTTGTTCTTTCTGCCTTCATTTTAATGTCTGATACACTTGGAGTATATTATCAGCATAGTGCAATGGATGGAACTCGCTCTGTTTTGTTAATCAGTTTTCCCATTAGAAGTTGGTTTTGTGTAATGTTTATTTTTATTTTTTGCTTTTTTTTGAAACAGGGTCTTGCTATGTAGTCTTAGCTGTCTTGGCACTTGCTGTGTATTTTAGGCTGGCCTCAAACTTAGAGAGATCCACCTTCCTCTTCCTCTTTAGTGCTGGGTTTAAAGGCATGCACCCTCAAACATAGCATAACATTTATTTTTTAAGTATCCTGTGTTAGACATTTCAACTTTTCTATTTTGGAAGACTATCTTTAGTATGTTCTAAAAATCAGATCTGCTTTGGAATTATTTTCTATTGTGTTTCTTTTACATTTTCATATGTCTTTTGGTACCTACCACTTTACATATTAATGATGTTGACATGTTTTTAACATCTAAGAGTACGTCTCTTAGCGTCAGGGCTTTAAGGAACTCTTTGTATTTTCCAGTTTTTTAGAGTTTTATTTGATCGTGACTACATGTTGGTTGCAATTCAAATAGCATCCATTTTCTTTTGTTTTTAGAGAAACTGAACAAGCAGAAAATGTTAAACCAAAATCCAGAAGTCGACTGCAGAGACCTAAACCTAATCTGTCCAGGGCAGTTGGGAAGAAGTCAGTTGTTTCTCAAGATAAACAAGATGAAAGGAGCAAAATCTCATCTTCAGAAACTTCAGCTGAAAAGGTGCGGCCTAAGAGAATGCATGGAAAAGAAAGATATAAACATATTTTCTACTAAATTACAAATAAAATGTTTAGCTTGTAATTTCAAACTCTTGTTACTGATAGGAAAACACAATAACTTAAAATTAGATTTGTGTTTATTAGTCTGTTTCATGTGTTTACTTCAGCAAGTGAAAAAAATCTCAATGATAAATTTGATGTGTGCGTGTGCATGCAATTAGGAATGAACCTAGACCTTGGTCATGCTAGGCAAACATTCTACCACTCACTGACATCCCCCAGCTCACTTTTTAAATTGTACAAAATGTTTATTCAAAATATTTCTTGTATGATTGATTTCATGTTTGTGTTGCATGCACGTCTGTGGGTACATATATGTGCATATATGTAGAGGTCAAGGCTCAGTTTCAGTGTTGGTTCTCAGTAGCCTTCTACTTTGCTTCTTTAGCTAAGGTTTCTTTTCAGTCTGAGGCTTTCCAGTTAAGCCAGAATGACTGGACAGTGAATTCTAGGCTTCTGTTAGGTTTCACCTTCCCAGCACTGGGATTACAAATACCCTTCTTTTTTTTGCAATTTATATATTTATTTTATGTACATTGGTGTTTTGTCTGTATATATGCCTGTGTGAGGCTGTCAGAGCTTCTGGAACTGGAGTTACAGTTTAAGTTGGCATGTGGGTGCTGGGAACTGAACTCAGGTCCTCTGAAGAGCAGTCATTGCTTTTTAACCACTGAACCATCTCTCCAGCTCCATAAGCACCCTTCTTACTGAGTCATCTCTCTGGCCCCAGGGTTATTTGGTTTTGTTTTTCAGATTAATAAATAAAGTAATTTTGTAAGTAGGATTTCGTTGTTTTCAAGTCAGGTCTCACTGTGTAGTCCTGGTTGGCCTGTAAATCATTATGTAGACCAGGCTGGCCTGGAACTTGCAAAGATCCACCTGCCTCTGCCTCCTGGTGTTAGAATTAAAGGGGATGATGTGTCACCATGTGTGGCAAATAAAGCTTTCTAATGGAAAAAAAATTTCTGTTAGTGTTGTGATTATTTTTCAAAGTATTAAAAATATTTTTATTACTGTTAGTATGCATTGATAAAAGAAAGTCTCTATGTTATGATTTGCATTGACTAAATGACCCTAGGCAGGGTAGATGGCTCATCAGTTAAGAGGTCATGCTGCTTTTTGATTGGGCCTGAATTCCATTCCTAGTCCTCATAACTCATAGCCTTCTGTAATCGCAGCTCCAAGGGCATCTGACTTCATTTTCTGGCCTCCCTAGGAACCTGCGTACACTCATACATAGGCACAAAAGTAGACATAGATAAATAATAAAATAAATCTTTCAAACATAGATCCTATTTATTCATATTTCTGGGAGTTATAGTCTTAAAACTGTTTTTAAGTGTGTCCTCAATCACTTTTAAGCTGCTCTTTAGGTTTCCTCCCCCATTCACTTATTTGAACTGTTACATACAGGACTCAGAGTCTCAAGTGCTGGTAAGTGTTCTGCCACTGCCCTTCCTCCTGCCTCCGGGGAAGTCCCTTTGTTATTAGATTCTTTCTTTGGCATCTGTGACAAAAGCCCAAGGCCTTGCACACAAACCTTGTCTCCAGTGCTATAACCCTTTTATTGTTAAATCATAATCTAATACAATTGAAGCTTTTCAAAACAATATCTAGTTAATTATTTGTGGAGGAGGGTGGCATGCACATGCCACAACACACATGGAAGTCAGAGAACAACTTGCAAACTCGATTTTCTCTACTTTGTGCCATTTTGGGAGATTAAACTTAGATCATTAGGTTTTATGCAAGTTCCTTGACCACTGAGCCATCACACTAGCCCAGATTTTATGTAGGAATTCTGGAAATACAGATTAATTTAAGAATCCAAGCAAAAGTTATAATTTTATTATCTATATGCAGTCAGCCTTTTCACATTTTTCTCTCCAAGTTTGTTTTCCTTCCCTTGCTGTCAAGATAACAGCCAGGGCAAAAGCTATAGACTGTGAGACGGGGAATTCCCCAGTGAACCACATTCTTTACCTTTCAGGTTTTATTCACTTTTTATCCATTGGTATTTAAAATTTTGTAAACTTTTCAGTGTCATTTAAACACATTTAGAAAATATTTTAAAATAATACTTTAGCAATATAGTATAACTGCATTTATTTAAATATTGCTTTATTTTTGGAAAACTTATGTTAGCAATGTAGGCCATTTTACATAATATTGTGGTGAACATTTTAGTGCTTACATGTGGAGGTGCAGTGGGGCTGGAATCAGAGGATAACTTGCCAAGGAGTGGTTTTATTTTTCCATTATGTGGGTCTTAGAGATTAAAATTATGCTGTAAGAATTGGTGGCAAGCATCTTTTCCTTTCCTTTGGACCCCTCAATTCTTTTTTTTTTAGTTTTCATGAAACTCCCAGCTGGCCTCAACCCATAGAGATCTGCTTACCTCTGCCTTCCATGTGTTGGGGTTAAAGGCATATGCTGCCATACCTAACTCTTCAGTTACTTCCTTAAAATACAGTTTAAAATTATATTAGTAGTCAGTAAATATGGACATTTTAAAGACTGTTCATATTGGCAAGGTCCTTCTAACCATGTATAAGATTGTGCATTTTAGCCGAGTGGTGGTAGTGAACGCCTGCAATCCCTGCACGCAGGAGGCAAAGAGAGGCGGGTCTGAGTTTAAGGCCAGCCTGGTCTACAGAGTGAGTTTCAGGACAGGCTCCAAAATTACACAGAGAAACCCTGTCTTGAAAAAAAACAAGCTAATAAACACAAAAAAGATTTGTATGATTGTGTGTTTTATAATACTTTGATCTGCTCTGTATTTAGAATTTTTAGTTTTAATTCTCATTCAGCGGAATATTTTATTGTAAGTAACTTTAGTGTAAAAAATTATATTTATAGACTCATATGGAAAAAGAGAGATTGAATGTACCTGAAAATTTTGGGACAGAGAATACAGAAAGAGAGAACCTAGGTGCTGAAACTGTGTCTGAGTAAGTACTTGGGAAGAAACGACCTTCAGGAGTGGTTGCAATTGCTAGTTTTCTTTTTAATAAAGTCTGAATTATCAACGAGGATACTTTAAGTCTGTTTTCATTATAGATAGTAGCAAGAAATTTTGCTAACACGGTGTGTTTGGTGTTAGAGATAGAAATGGTGGTACGGGTAGGCCTAGGGTCGTATCTGATTCGTATGTGTGAAGCCTCATTCATTTAGGAGCCTCATATAAACCAGGTGTGGTGGCATGTGCTTGTGATGCAGGAGAACCGTCTCAAAAAAAGTAAATAAAAGTTTTAGGGTTTTATTTATTTATTTATTAATTTATTTTGAGGCAGGATTTCTCTGCATAGCTGTCCTGGCACTTTCTCTGTAGACCAGGTTGGTCTTGAACTCAGAGATCTGCCTTTTGAGTGCTGAGATTAAAGGTGTTCACCACCACCATCTGATATAAAATTTTATCTATTGAGTTAGCAGTTTTGTGCTTCCTTCAATTTACTAATATTTTCTAAGAAGTCTTATCAGGTAAATAAATGATTAAGATATGTTTGTGGATGGTTGTATTTGTAGGAAGTGATTTCTAAAGGAATATTTAACTTGATATGGGTATAAGACTGGCTAGCTCCAAGTATGGTTGTAAGCAGTAGATTCTGGGCTATTCAATGGGATGCTGTTCTATAATTTGGCACTGATTCCCTGGCATTATATATATTCATTGATGTCCTGAAAGAGAAACAATAGTGTCACATATTGGGTAGATAAAGGTTTTTCCATTTTTAAAGTGAGATTTTGATTTTTTTTAAAAAAGACATAACTTAGGCAACATTAATGGATATTCCAATGGGGAAATGAAGCACAGGATAACATTCCTCTTGATTCTTCTGCATCACCTATTTTTTAGAGCATTCACTTTCTTTCAATGTCTATGATAATTATGTCTGTAAAGATCAACACTGTTTACTGAAGAATGTTTTGCTAAGCTGTTTATCAGGGTCTTATTCGAGCTGTTCATCTATTTCTTCTCGTGTTTTTTTTTAGCACTTTAAAAAGTACTTGGCTGTAGGTTTTTTTCAATTTTATGCACAGGATTTGACTGGGGATATTTTTTATATTTTATGTGGAATGTCCGGATAAGGGTGGTGATAGCATATGGTTTTCTTCCATCAGCTGTCACAGGAAGTTCTGCTTTGCAGTTACATTTTCAGAGGGTTTAGTTCATCATCAGTGATGGGGAACGAATCTTGCCAAAGGCAGATTTGTCTCTTGGGAGGGTGCTGAGGTGGTACTGTTCATGAGGATTTTATAGCTAGGCTTCCAGAATTGTCTGTTTGAAAGAGTAGAGTAGATGTATAGTGATTCTTATGAGATGTTCTTGTGGATACTTGAAAAATGCTTCCTTTTTAACATGACTTACTTATTTATATAGCCAAACAACTTTGTGACTTTATTGTAATCATACTGTTATTTCTTTGTGATTATAGTTTGAATGAAAAGTCTTGTGTACAGGAAGATGGTAAACCAAAGGTCTTAAGACCTGCACATCTATTGAGGGGCCGAATGCAAAGGCCAAGGCCTAATATACAGAAAGCTGTAGGAAGAGAAGAGATTCCTATACCACAGGGAAAAATTGGGGCCCATGTAGAGAAGAATGAAGATGAATCCTATGTTGATAGAGAGCAAAGTGAATCCTCTGTTGTGGTATGTTGATTCTGATAACATTAAGGAAGTATATAAGCCTTAATGTAAGCTCTTACCCTTTTAAAGTAACCTTTTGTGTGTTGTTTGTTGCATTTGTGGACAAAAATCTCATAGTGAGGAGTTTTGTTTATTGTTAAATCATTTTAGATATTTGAGCATTGTACATGACTCTTGGTTGCTCTCATCTTACCTCATATTTGGATTTGGTTTTTCCCCTGTGCTTCAGATTGAGCCCAGGTTCTCAAGCATGCTAGGCAAGCACTCTACCCTTGAACACATTCTCAGCCTCCTTTCGGAAAGATAGTCATATATGTGAATTTTAATATTGGCTTAAACAAAATATTGAAAGTACTCCTTTCAAATATAATTCCCAAAACAGATAATGAATTGTGTGTGTGTGTGTGTGTGTGTGTGTGTGTGTGCATGAGAGAGAGAGAGAGAGATACAGAGAGATACAGAGAGATGTAGAAGACTGAACCTAAGGCCTCTTTCATTGCTAAGAAAGCACTCTTGCCTCTGAACTATATCCCTGGCTCATGGAGTTTTAGATTATTTATATAGTCCTTAGAAGAAAGCAGTTAGTATGACTTAACATTTGGGTTCTTTCTGCTATAATTTTATATTTTAGATAGAGTCTTCCAACTCTTTAGATAGTGGCTTCCAACTCACTATGTAACTGAGAATAACCTTGGAACTCTGGTCCTCCTGCCTTCACCCACATGCTAAGATTGTAGGCATGTGCAACCATGCCCGTGTTTATGTGGTGCTGTGGATTGAACCTTGTGCAAGGGCTTTGAGTATGCTAGGTAAGCACTCTTACTACCTGAGCTATATCCTTAGCCCTGTCTGTTGTTATAGTTTTTACAGTCTCTAAAGTACTTAAGAGTAAGAATTTAGAAATCCAAGCACTGTGGAGGATTCTGAGAAAAGTGATGGGAACAGACTGAAGTAGATGAGTCTGAAACATTGCTTTCTGATGGCGCAACGAAGACTAGGGCTTTGAGACGTGGTAAATATGAGACTTATGGAATTTTTAAGATAGTGAAAGGAAAAACACTAAAATGTGTTTTTTGACTGTTATTTTATAATTTTGATTTTTTTACCATTTTATTTACACTCAAATGAAATGGAATATTTTGCAGTTGGATTGTTTTCAAATTCCCTCAAAAAGCCTAGGTTTGTTTGGGAAAGTGGTCTTCTGCATTTACCTCCCAAGTCCCAGAACATGCATCATAATACCTGGTTACAATAGATTTTTCAGTAAAAAAAATTTAAAGTTTTGTGTTTTGTTGAAATCTAAAATACTACAAACTTTGTTATTAAGATTCCTCAACAAATGGAAAATGAGTCACTTAAAAACCTCCATTGTGAAGATGTCACATCACAGCCTGAAAAAAAGGATCCTTCAGAAAATGTGCACTCTGATGAGCCCAAGGTTCTTAATGAATGTCCAAGGTGAGCATCGTTTATTCAGTTATATAATTTTCAAGTTTTTAATAAGATTCAGATTAGTTAATTTATTTATTCTGTGTTATAAGACAGAAGTGGGGCGCACATGCCTTGGAGGTCAGTGAATGACTTTTGAGAGTCGGTTCTCTCCTTCCACTGTGCCTTCCTGACCTGGGAATGGAACTCTGGTCATAAGGCTTAGAAGAAAGCATTTACCTCCTGAGCCATCTCACTGACCCCACAGAAACAAACTAAAGGGCCTCTCTGTCTGTGTGTCATCTAGTATGGCTAACAGTGTATAAGGTGTTAGAGAGAAGGCTCAGCTGTTCACATTGCTTACTGTTTTTGTAGATGGGCCAAGCTTGGTTCCCAGCACCATAACCACCTAGCTCACAGCTGACTGCAATTGCAGCTCTAAGGCATTTGATACCCTCTGGCCTCTGATGCATGTGGTATATATAAACACACATACACATAAATTAGAAAATAGTTCTTAAAAAAACAAAACAAAAATGTAAAGGTTTGACGAGATGACTTGCTGGGTAAAGAGGCACTTTCTCTCAAGTCTGATGACTTGCATTGGATCCAGCATGGGGCAACAAGAGAACCAACTCCCACAAGTTGTCCTCTGACCTCCATATGCATATGCATGTGCCCCACCCTCACGTTAAATACATGTAAACGGGAGCTGTCATTATGTATAGCTTTATTTAAAAACTGTTTAGGAATTGCTCTTTTCAAGGAAGTTTATGTCTTAGCTTTCATGTTAGTTCCTAAGTTATAGGTGATTTGAAGAAAACTATTTAATATAAACTAAGATCTGAGTTAATAGGAGCAGTTTTTTCACTTAGCAAGTGTATTCACCAGGTGGTGGTGGCATGCGCCTTTAATCCCTGCACTCGGGAGGCACAGGCAGGTGGATCCCTGTGAGTTTGAGGCCAGCCTGGTCTACAAAAGCTTGTTCCAGGACAGGCTCCATAGCTACACAGAGAAACCCTGTCTTGAAAAACCAAAAACAACAACAACAACAACAACAAGCATACTCATTGGATGTCTACATCCAAATAGAAATGCTACTTTTCAGTAATGTTTGATTTTCTAAAATTAGGTCAGTTATATGTAGAACCTATCCTCTTCATAGCCAAAGTTCCTGTTTATTATTTTACCAAACCAGACTGATGGAATTATTAGGCTGCTTATAGCTTGAGAATGTTTGAAGCATGTAGATGCAGAGATAACAGCCTGGATTTCCTGTATCTGTTCTCTTAACATTCGCATTTAAAGTCTGGGTGTGATCTGTTTTCATAGATCTGACTTGAAAGACTGGTTTCTGTCACTTCAAACATTCCTTTATTTCTTGCTTCATCTATTATTGCTTTTCTTCCTAGTACCCCTTCAACTGTTTACTGCTAATGTGTCCTATAGAACTACCTTTGTAATTACACATCTCTGATAGTAGATTTTATTTGTAGCTATCTGGCAGATTGGTTATATTTATTTATCTAGGTTTAAATGAGACTCCTTTAATTATATCTTAGAAGAAAATTAAGTTTTTTTGGGTGTTTATTGGGTTTTAGAACTGTGATTATTTTTTAAAATTCATTTATTTTGAAAGAGGATCCCACTTAGCTTAGGGTGACTGAACTCACTATGTAGATAAGGATGACCTTGAACTTTTTCTTTTTTCTTTTTTTTGACCAAAAAATGCTCTTACTAATTTGAATTTAAAATTTTGCATTTTACATAAAAACAAAAACAATTGTTTTGGGGGTTATAAAAATTTCATTTTAATTACATAAAATTAATTAAAGATATAATCACTCAGATGTCATTTTGAGTGTATTGGATATTTATTGCACATTTTTTCTCTTTTTTATTCTTTGTGTCTCTCACTTCTCATTCATTTTTCTATCCCTTCATATCCACCCTCTGCCCTTGCAACTTCCTCCCCAAAATAAAATAAAAAAAATTTAAGAGAAAAAAGGAAAGATAAAAAAGAGAAAAAAAGGAAAAAAATCATTGTCTTCATAGAAGCTCTAGTGTGACACAGTGAGTCACACAGTAAACCCTATTATCCATGTATCTTTACTTGCAAATGTTCATTGCAAAGAATCATTCATTGGTCTGGTTCATGGCCTCTGGTTTCTGATTCAGTATTGATGCTGGGTCCTCACTGGGGCTTCTCTTAGTTATCCTGATGTTGCCCTTTGTTATGGAAATCCTGCACCCTGGGGGTCTGCAGGTCTTTTCACATGCTGTAGCAAATCACAGATGGGGTGAATGTTGGGGTGGGCCAACACATGCAGTTGCATGGTTGGTTAGCTCACCAGCTTTCTCTTGTCCTCACCACTAGGGTGAACTTCCTGGTATTGTCCTGGCAAGTTCACCCTTTGCAGTGATGAGCAAGGGGTGGGGCCAGTTCTCGTATTTTCATGTCCTCAGGGTCAGATCTCCTTCACCTATGCCTTAAGAGTCAGTTTTACTGTGTTGCTTAGGCATGCAGTAGGGGCCACTATCCCAAATGCTGTGGATGATGAGGGGCAGGGGCCACTCAACTTTCCTGCTTTTATGACCTCAGGGCAAGCTCTCCTACCTGCCTCAGGCATTGATGGTCTGGGGTTGGGGGTCAGGGGAAGGCATCTCTCTTCCCCGCCCATGTTACCACATGACAGATGAGTAATGGGGACTGCTCTCCCATGCTCACAACATTGGGGCTGGCTCACCCACACCTCTGCCAACAGGATTGACTCTATTTTGCCGCCCAGGCGTGGTACAGAACCTGCTCTCCCTTCTGTTGCAGTAGGTGGAGTTTGAGGGAGGAGCAGCTCTCCTTAGTTCATGCTGCGACATGACTGATCAGTAATGGGAATAGTTCACCTATGGTCACATCTTTGGGGCTGACTCACCCACTCCTCTGCCAATGGGGTTGGCTCTATTGTGCTGTCCACTTAAGGTGCAGGACCTGCTCTCCCAAGTATTGCAACTGGTGGCAGGCAGGGACAGCTCTCCTGAAACTTTTTCCTAATCCATGTAATTGGATTATAGATACACAGCATCAAGCCCGCTTTCGGGATATTTGTAACTAATATCCAGTCTGACTTTAGCAACTTCCCTCTGTAAAGACAGTGTCTTTACTGATTCACCTTGTGGTACTTCTGGCCTTTAAATATCCAGGAGCCTTGGAAATAATTCAGAGTTTCTGTGTTCTCTCTAATTTTGACCAATGTATGGATACTAGGCAGTTTCTCCCCTTTCCTTATTCTGAACACTGTCCTGTTGAAGATTGTATTAGAGAAAGAAAAGCATCTCAGCGTGAAGAGCACTTTAAAGACTTTTAGGTAAAGTAGTATTTCTCTGAAACTTAATCCAGAATATTTAAAATCCTGTATACTTCAACTAAATATATATATATATATGTATGTATGTATGTATGTATGTATGTATGTATGTATGTATGTATGTATGTATGTATTTGGAGGTGATTTGAGACAATTTGATGTAGCTCAGGTTAACTTCAAGCTCATTTAGCTAAGGATGGCCGTAAACTTTTATTCTTCCACCATCTTCCTTCCAGGTACTGGAATTACAGGTGTGTGCACATACACTTGACTTATTCCTGTCAGTCAGTTTGTCTGCTTCCACGATAAATGTATGTCCAGGGGATCATGTCATCAGGCTTGGTGACAAGTGCCTTTGCCTGCTGAGCATATCTTTTTCCTTCTTTAAAAAATATTTATTTATTTATTTATTATGTATACGATATTCTGTCTGCATGTATGCCTGCAGGCTAGAAGAGGGCACCAGACCCCATTACA